>VZRZ01004061.1:3218663-3271782 GCA_013398175.1 Climacteris rufus | reverse complement strand
GGGGGGGGGGGGGTGAATCTCTGTCACTCGTGAGCTGCTGTACACTCACTTAGTATAAAACAGTATGTCAAACGATGTGCCAAGTGTAAGATATCACTACATAGGTCAGAACACCATGACAATTTGCAGGTAAGAAATAATCTGTTATCAAAACAGTAAAAAAAACATCATGGAGACAGAGACAACTCACACAGATACTTAACACACTTGGAAAAAAAAATTAATCTATTTTTGCAAAGAAAAACACACTTACTGAAAAAGATGATGTTGCACAAGCCTTAAGATTACAGAAAATATTTTGGATAAACATCAAAATACTTGTACTTCAAGAGATTTGTGTCTTCCTGCAATTTTACGAGGGTAGACAGAATAGTCCAAAATACATTCAAATCAAGTATTTTACTTCAATAGCCAAAGAATTTTCCTTTCTTCAGTAGACAATGACAAAAACAGTGAAGTCTACGACACTACACAACTTGGTCTTTTCACTCAGTGCACTTCCATCTTTTTGGTTTGTTTTGTTTTTCATTCTGGCAACAAAGAACTGTCACAAGGCACTTGTACTCAAACCCAGAAACTTTTCTTTTGAAGTGGAATTGAAGTGTACTTCTCTAATCCTCCACGTCATTCAATGCCAAATGCTACAAAGAAAAGCAAAGTGCTCTGCAAATACCACTGCAGTTTGTCATTAAGATTTCCTGTGATTTGAAATGAACAAAAAAGTGCCATAAATTTAACAACATAATATGTATAGATGCTTTACAGTCCTCACAGTCAGCATTTGCTGAATGTATAATGTCAGTTATATGGCACCATCTGTCAAAAGCTGGAGGCTCTTTACTAATTTTCACTCCTGAAAGTCTGCAATGTATACAGACTAGGCCACAAAGGAATAATTCAAGGAACAGTGGTTGTTTGAAAGTCTTAATATTTCTCAGAGACTTTTATGCTATCTGTATCTCCTGAAGAGAACATTGGAAAGAGAAGGGAGGGCAGAAATAAACATTTTCACAATATCATGATTGATGGAGTACCAAGAACTCAGAACCAGAAACCTCTTAGGAACAACTCACCACACAGGAATCTTGATAATTTTAGGCTTTCCTTGATGAGGCAATAAAAGTACTGACACTGACCTTGAAAGGCCGATCTCCGGAAAGCTGGAGGCATTTCACATGATTTTTTCTTATGCTGTAAAGAAAAGAAGGCAAATCTGAGAATCCTGACAGACTAAGCTCTGGTCTTCATATGAATAAAAGCTCAAATCACTGAAGTTGATGAGTAAATTAGCACTGATAGAAAACAGTAGTTGAACAGGCTTTATATTAGCTTATTTTACCCTGAAGTGACTGCCTCCAGCTGTGTCACCTTGCTCAGTGCCATCTTTGCCACTCTGGAAACTGAACCATTATGAGCAAATATCTCTGGATGTTTGCTGCTGATGAACACATATTGTCTATCTAAATGTATCAGGCACTTCATAATACCTCCAATATCTTCCCAAAGCTAAAATGAGCATGTTACCAGTATTTTTTCCATTTTGTCTCTACAGAAGCAATGTGACGAGAGAGTGCAGTTTTGCTCTGCCCTTTCATAATGACCACTGTCTGGTTATCAGAGTTGGAACATGGAGCACAACTGCTGTTGGGAACTGCATTTTGATCCAGATCAGCCTTCCACAACATGCTGCCATGGCTATTTTAGGCTCTCTGGCACCTGAGAAAAAGGAAAATGTCAAACACCCTGCTGTTCTCTGGAGCTGTACGAAGAGAGTCTGAAGCCAAAGGCAATCCCTGTTGCTCTCCCTTCAGAGCTTCTCCTAACTGATTCTCATTCTAATCATGCCTGGTTGTTGTTAATTTTTAATTAATTTTGCAGTTTACATCTATCTAATAGCAAACAAATGCTAGGTCACTTCCCCTCTGCTGCACTTTAAGCCACTAAACAAAAGATATTGCTTTACTATATTTAATCTCTGGACCTACAACTACTATAGAGAAGCACAGGACAGAGATAAAGCAGTAAAATATTTATAACCATCCTTAGAAATGGCCTGCAGGTCTTTCCCTAGCTTTATGCTGCTGTGTTTTCTATGGGCAAACCAGCACTGCCCCTGCCTACCACACACAGTTTCCTGTGGGTTTGCACCCAGAGCTCAAGCCACTGGAAGAAAGCACCCTTAAAGATGTGCCTGCAGGTCTGAACACAGCATGCACCCAGAAAAGGATGTGAAGGAAAGGCTGGGAGGCCAAGGACTGGGCCAATGGTGCAGGGCAGCACACGTCAGCTGAAGTCCCTGAGAGCCCCAGCCAGACAGAAGTGTCACCTCCTGCTGCGTGTGGCTCACGCACCAAACAGTCAGACCATCTGGGAACACAAGGCTGAAGCTGTGCTTGGGCAAGAGCTTCTGTCTGCAGCTGCAGAAACCATCAGAGAGATGAATGGAGCAAAGAACAGAGGAGGCTAAACCCCTCCTACCTACCTACTTTACTTTTTCCATACCAGTATAAATTCAGGCAAAGAACACTCAAGTAACTTCTGCTTAAGCACCTCACACTATTGCTTAATTCAGCTACATATCCAAATACGAGATTATTTTTATTTCGCCATAGTCTTTGAGAAGTAAAACATGCAGAGTCCCTTTCTCCTTAAGCATAAAACAACAAATAATTCCCTTGCTCATAAACTCTACACAATTTTCTATTCTCTTCTGTTAAATTTGTAATGACTTCCACACTGAAGCTTCCCTGGTTTTTGAGTTCAGATTTGTTTCTGGTGCACAAAGATTTACCACTTCTTCCTCCTGTCTCTGCAATCGGTGCCAAGAACTTTCTCAGTCCCTTGGTGTTCATTCCTTTTGAAAATCAACCCTTAATCAAAGACATCCAGTGTTTTAGCTAAAGAAGTTAATTACTCACCTGGTATTTTCAATAGGCTTTTTTAAATATATATTACACTTCCTCTAACCTCCTTCACCCTGCCTGTATGCTGGGGACACAGTGAGCTTCAGAGGTGGGCGGACTGTGGAACCGGCTATGTTCTGTCATCTGGAAGCAAATGCAAGCATTCCCCTAGTGAATTTATGTTGGATTTACCAGTCCTGGTTTCCACTGGAATTACAGCAGTTGGTGCTGGAAAGTCACTACTAGAGCCATGGAGAGGCCTCACTTCTTTAAAAGAAATATTCTGGTTTTCAGGCAGGATGAATGTTGAATTTACTGCTATGCAAGTCACCTACACCTCTACTCTGTGGCAACAAAACTGAGTCTTAGACATTGATCCTGTTGTCCCACTCACTTTGACAGATCACCCCCACATATTTCCAGGAACAGTAGATACAGCAATACGGAAGATACTCCTACAGCAATAATTCAGAAAATAAAAAAATTAAACACCATCCAACCAACCAAACCCCCAAGCTAAACAAAAAACCCCCCCCACAAACAAAACTAAACCAACCAATCAATTAAAAAAAACCCAGACCCAAACACACAAAGTTTTTAAACCATGTTCTGCTTAATCCACTTTGGTTTCCCTGTAAATGATTGTGATGTGGAATGATTCATTTTGTGGAATCACAGAGGCATGAGGAGATTTTTTTTTAAGAAGTCTCACATTTCGAAAGATTGAAGTGAAAGATTTCTCATTCTTCATCCTTTCAAGTGCACATCTGTAAACAAGAAGAGTGCCCTCTCTCCCCAGGGTCCTGTGCCTGCTCAGGACTTCCGAGGGGCTTCTTAGTGGGACCATCCGGTACTTGTACATGAGATGAAGGGACTTCATGTTTTTAAGAAGGCTTCTTTTGAAAAGCTTTTATTTGCTTATTCAATTACACATTTGTATAATGTTATTCCTGCTGAAACCGATGTGGATGGAATCAGGCAGACAGCACATGTTACATTACGAGTCTTAACATTTCACTAATTGCATTGACCTACTTCTGTGAATCACAGATTATTCTCCTGCTCATAAAGCACATCTGATTCCTTTATGTAGCTGTTCATGCAACGTGATACAATTGCAAGGGCCCACAAGGGAATGAAACCTCGTGATTTGTCTGTCCTAATGTCCCTCTTCAGTTTTCCTCAATACTTGTACCACATGCACAAAATGAGGAACAAAGCTCTCTTATCTTCTGCAAGTTTTATGCAGTTATTAATTTCTTAACTCTTCCCTTTTAAACAAAGATAACAAAACATTAATTGAAATTAGAAAAGCAGCTGATCGGCTCTGACATGGCCTTGTGGTTTTTCATTTCCATTACAAGATTCTGCAGGATATAATGGGAAACAAAGCATCAGTATAGAGACCTCAAACGAGTATGGCTCAGTCATCAGCTGACATCCCAACGACCTCCATTCAGTGTCCCTATGGTGAACTTCATCTTCTCAATAGATGGGTCCTCTGGCTATTCAGCAAGAATTTTTACTTAACTGTCAAGTATACATGTAACTCCCTATGAGCTGGGAGGAGTTTCATTGCTCTTCTGCTAAGCCAGAGAAGCTGTTAGGACAAATCCATTCCATTGGGTAACTGGCTTTTTAAACCTTGGACAGTTTCTCATGAATAAAAATGCTAAGATAAAGCAAATAGTCTGCCAGCTCAGGACTGAGCATTACTTACATGATTTGTTAAAGCAAACACACTAGAGAAGATAATTCCAAATGCTTCAACTAAATGAGTCATTATGATCTTGCCCAAATTCCCAACTGCAAAACCAGCACCCAAGAAAAAAGCCCACGAGTTCACACAAATTCTTAAACCAGATTCACTGGACTTGGGAACAGGGTCTTTCATATAAAACCATCTGCACCTGTGAACCTTCCTACTTACAAATAAAGCCAAGAGACCATTTCTGAACATGAAGAACTGTGTCTAGCAGACAGCTATTTATGGTTCTCCATGTAATAATTTGAAGATGAATCTTTCAGCTGATGCTTTTCACTCTACACACAAAAGCTCCCAACTTCCAGGAGCAGAGGGGAAAAAAATGTTATCAGCTAAACTTAAAATCCCAAAATTGCAGACTTCTCTGTAGTTGATTGCTTCTCTAAGCTGCTCTGCTTCAAAAGCAAATCCCATTATTACTTGTGTAATGATCTCATTGATCCTTAAGCATTGCCTTTAACTAGAGCTACAGTAACACTGGAAAGATATTTGATTAAGAATTGATAATTTCTGTTATATGCATGTGACCCTTCTGTATACTTTTATCAAAATATCACAAAAAAGTAATGGAATATGCATGAGCAGAGCAAGCTGCACATGTAGAAACATGCTTATATTGATAGGGTTTTCAAATACGCTAATTTTTTTTTCGTATTTCAAATTAGAAAAGAAAAGTAACAAGAATATTAATTCACAATAAAAATTTTAAACATGTGAACTTTTCAAAAAATAAATACCTGGTATTTTCAACAGCACCCCCAGCACTTCTTTGATCAAAAGTGCTTGTAAAATAAAGCTGCAAAGGTCCACCTTTAGATCTGTCTGAAGGTGTATTTTTCTGGTTGAATTTACTGCTTGCTAAAAGAGAAGACAAGTTGATCAGGTCTATTACGAATAAACATAACAGACCAAGTGCCTTTGCTGCATTTGCAGGTCTAACATTTTACAAGCCTGATATCCTTCATTAAGTGTCTTAAAAACGATGACACTTATAATTATTAATTTCCTGTCTCTTATATTAAATGTTAATTTGCTCAAGTCTGTAATAGCAGCATAGCACTGTAATTTCAAAAAGCAAAAACAAGGCAGGGAAAGGTGAGGAAATTGCTAAGGAAGCACACATGATGACTATATTTAAATTCATAGTGAAACTTCTGACTTGAGTGGATTTATTCTCCTGGACACACAAGTAGATGCACCAACTGCAGGTTACCATTATCAATAAGATGGCCATGGCTTGTGAAGTCCAGAAGTCAACTCACCATAAAAAAACTGGTTGCAAATTTCCCTTCCAGAAGGGAAAAACCTGCACTGTGGTCATGTGCATACTCTGGAGAGCTGGGCTCTTGCTGTTCCCAAAGCAAGACATCAGGAATCATGGATGTTTCTCCTGGCACACACAGTAAGCCAGCTACGTCACCACAGAGACTTGCAACTGAACACAGACAACTTCCTGAGGTGCTGCATTTTGTTTCAAATCTTCTGCTTTGCTACTAACTCTCAGGTACAAGGGCGAGCAGCAGCTGGGACAGAAGAGGTGGGGAGTGTCTGGCCTGATCCCTCAGCACTTAGGAGTCACAGGGCAGGAGACCTGTCCTGGAGTGTGCTGATCCCTAATAGCCTCTGAATGCCCTTGAAAGGGACATCTGCTGAACTAAATATTGGATTTAAATTTAATCCATGTGACTTCCTCCATATTTATCTAGGGCTTTCAAACTACAAGGAGAGTCATGATGACCAAGAAAGGAAATGTGTCAATTAATTCATGTCTTCGCTTCTCTGTATAAAACACACAGAAAGCATCCTTTCACTGACACGGTGACTCCACGAATTGCCAGACACGCTCCCAAAAAAGGTTTCATCACAATTGTCTGACCACCAGCAATCTGGATGTTACTCCATGACCAAACAACAAATGGGCAAGAGGCCAACTACTGAGTCACTAAACACTTGATTTCAGGTCCTGCCATTAAAGTGCCCCTGCTGCTGTTCCCAGAAAAGGTGTTGAAAAGGCATGAATGGATGGATGTCTCTGCACCCAGGTTTTATGCACTCTTCGTTTAATGAATCATGATCTTGACTGGTTTGTTCTCCCATCCCTGAAGTTTCCAGGAGCTGGACAGAGGAGAAGGACACTTTAGACAAAGAGCCTTGTGTAACAGACTGATACACAGTCCCAGCCTGACTGCTTCATTGAGCAGTTCTGCAAATTTTTCATGCCATCACCAGCAGTTGCAGGCTGAAAAGACAACAGAAAGGGAAAGCTTAATCTCTAAGAAATCAACAGATGAAACCAAGGTTAAATCAGTTCAGTGCATTACTCACTTCATCATTTTAAAATCGCATGCACAAATCACTTCCCATTTTAGAAGGCACAGGAATTTATTTGATCATTCACATGCACTGAGCAGAACCTGGCAGAAAGGAAGAATTACTCTTTCTTTAGGAGAACTTACCTCCTGATCATGTAAAGAGATGTACTCCACTCGAGTAATAGGTGCTCATGAGTCTCTGTAAATCCCACTGTTTGCATAACCACACTCCCTGCCAGACCCTAAGGTGCTCAGAGCAGCAGTGAGGGAGGGAATAATGTCTGCCCGTGATGGATGGCCTCAGTGCAACTTCCACTGGACAGGGACTGAGTTACCCATTCAAAACATGAAGTGAAAAATTTGGTCCCAGCACAGTTCTGTCACAGATTGGCAATCTCTTCTCCTGGATCCACATTAAAGATTTCCTGCAGCAAAGCGTAAAAAGGCATTTTGGTATCTTGTCAGTCACTGAAGGTATAACCGTAGCACAAAGGAGTACTTGTGTTTCATACCAACTCAATTAATGTTACTTTTGGGATGAAGGTACAGTTTTAACTCATCAAATGGCTCACATAGAAAGTAAAATCTAGATTAGCAGTGGATTTACTAATGTTTTATCAGGTATTATCACTGGTAACCTTGCCAGGATAGGAGTAAACTGCTGTCTGTTGAAAACAATTCCTGGAGAATACCTTCTACTTCCTTTTGAGAAGGTTGAGAACCAGATCCCACTACATACTGCTGTGTTCCACTCTCCACCCCAACTTGAAATAAATAAAAGTTCCTAGTGGCTCAAAATTTACAAACATTTGTAAAGTAAGTTTGTTTCAAATTCCATTTGCTTGAGAACCATAAATATTCCTTCAGTTTTCTGCTAATGAAATGAGGAAAAAGTCTCAAACTTCTTCTCCACAGCTGAAGGAACTGTTTTACCCTGTAAAGACTGCTTTAATAACCAACAATTAAAAGCAAATGAAACATGGTATTACTTACCTTGGTATCACTTTAAACTTCCCTTTTTGGGATGTACTCAAAACTACCACTCCCATGTAGAGATGCTGGAGAAAAGGAATGTTAAAGCATAAATCTGCAGCCAAGGCAAATCTAAAAGCTTGGAAGTACCACCATCAAGGTAAGCCTCAACAGCTTGGCTCCCCACACAAACTACACCAATCCCAATTACAAGACATTTTGGGGTTCTTTTTGTAAATTTTCTCTTAGCTGTAAGAGCTGCTGCTTGGTGAAAACTCAGCTGTTGACATCAGGGAAAAACAGGTATCACATGAAAATGAGTTGACCTGTGGCAAATGATTAAGAGTGTGAGCCAAAAGGATCTGGCACCTCCTCAGCCCAGGAGAGAATTGCTTTGGTTAGCACTGCTCCCTGCACCTGTGGGGAACACACACAATTGTTTATTTATACAAGGTGAAGGAGGCCTCAGCGCAGATTTTTGGGGTTACTCATCAGACTATAGCATCAGGAAGCTTTGCTCCAGTGCTGCTGCATTCTGGTCACATGCTCAGAGGAAAGCAAAGCACAGTGGCCTTGAATGGACTTTGCCAAGACCAAAGTACAATGAAAAGGAGAAAGAGAAAACAAACAGAAAAGCAGAACATCCACAACAGATGAGAAGTGGTAACATGACAGCCCTAATTACTAGTGTGCATTACTCATGGACAGAGTTTGCATGAATCCCTCTTCACTGATAGTAAAAAAAAAACAAACCCACACAAACCAATCAAAAACTAAAACCCACCAACTTAAATCATACTTCTTTGTGTGAAAGGCTTAGGTTTTCTTTTTGCAATTGTTCTTGCTTTTTTTCTTTTATTTTTGGTTTTATTTCTGACTCTCCATTTGCAGCTAGGTAAGGCATTTCATCAAATACTGTGGGTCTTCACATCAGTTAGAAATAATCTAGAAATAAACTCTTTGCCTTTCCAGAAATAGAAAGATATTCTTTGGCTTGTTCCACACTTTTTACATTTAGAAAAGACACCCATCACCTGACTCAGCTCCTCAGTGCCTGTCTTTTTCATGATTATGATTCTATAGCTTTTAAATGGCACTTTACAGTATTTCTGACATTTGAACAGAAGCTAAGAAATTCCAGTTCTCAGTTTGCTCCCAGAAGTCAGCAAAGTTCTTGTTGTTTTCAGGGAGTGATACATATGCTGCGTGTGTGAGGCAGAGGGGAGGAGTCGTCACGAAGGCAAACTCTTTTCCAGTCACGAGAGAGAGGCTGGATTAACAGGCGCTACTTAAGCGCACCCCGAGGCCAGGGTGGGCGCTCAGAGGGAGCTGTGCACGAAGGAAGGGACTGCCTGTCACTGCACCAGGGTGAGTGAGCGACCGCTGTCTCAGCTTTGCTACTGCCACAGCCTGGCTTCGCTCTTTCCCCTTTCTTCTTCTTGTCCTGCTCTGCCCTCCCTAGGCTGTCGCAGTGGCTGTGTGGGAGGTTAATCTGTCAAATGATGCTACATGTAGAGCAGGTCCTGAGAGTATTTAATTTTTAGAGTTTTGTTCGGTTTATCCAGCCTGACTGAGTGGTGCTACCCGCAGTGACGAGGCTCTGTAGGGTGGCTGCAAGTGTAACTCAAGTACCAATTCCATGCACCTTTTTTATTGCTTACAGACGTCTTTACACCTCCTGCTGTATTTAGGACATCCGTACAATCAGTTGTGCTGCTAAAACCAGACTTTACCAGAAATTAGGAACTACTTTTCCAGAGGCAAGCAGGCAGATCGCTGGCCTGTTCTAACAGCAAGACCCCTTCCTCACAGTGCCTTACACAGTCAGTGCTGAGCTACTTTGATAATCAGGCTGCGTGTCAGGGTACTTCCCAAAGAAAAGACAACCTCGTCAGCAAAACAGTTGGAGTGAGAAGGCTCCGGGCGTTACGCAGGGAGTTTTCAGAAAGTGAAAACCTATTTCAAACCAATATTCCATTAGATTTAAAGGCTAACTTAAATGCCCTCATTTACAGAAGCAAGCTAAATCTAGACTAATGTCAGAGAAATTAGATTAATACTAAGCAGCACCAAACAATTATTCTAGGACATTTTTGTGCACTGTTCTGTTCATTTTTCAAATTCCTGTCTTCTGGTTTACCAGTGGGTTCCTAATTCCCACTATCATTCTATAGAGGAAACGCCTCCTGTATCTGCTTCCACTCACCCCATTTTTCTCCTTGTCAAAACTTGCAGGTTTTTCTTTTTGTTGATCTTTGTCTTTTACTTCAAAATCATACTCTAAATAGCTGTTTAGGATTTTTTTCCTTTAAATTCTAACTGATGTAATTTTTCTATATACATAATCCTCCCACACACATTTCCCATGTTAAAAGCCATCTCTTGGTTCACTGTTCATTTCAAACTATCCAAGTAAACAAACTGCAGCTATAAAGTATCTTTCCTGGGCTTCTGTACTTCTTAGAATTGTTTGTAAATACAAGTACTTTTATACTCAAAAGTTGCAATGTTTGTAAAGGGGGGAAAAAAAATAGAGACACAGAGGTCTTCTGTAAGTTTACTTTTGTTCATACTTTTTGGTTTTTTTTAAATCCAAAATAGAATCCACCTCTCCCTAAAACTGCACACATTGTGTAAATTACTCCCTGTTGCAGACGCACACATGCCCAGGCGCACAGTCAAACCTATTTGTATAGAAATAAGACACAAGCTCTCCAAATTTTAAGGTGAAAATATACACAAAGTAATTCTTAGAGTTTTGGGTTTGTGCATAAGCAAGCACGTTAGCCGGCACAGAACACTCCTGTGCCACGGACCAACATGCTCTTCTTCTCTAAGGGTTTGCTCTTAACATTTTTGTGGCACAAAACCTCCTGAGCAGTTGGAAAGCAGAAGCAACTGAAGTCGGTGCTCACTTCAAAACACCCTTGATGGAAATCTCATCAGAAAGTAATTACACTGCCTAGGACCCACTGATGTGCTGCTGTTGTCAGGCTAGCAGGGGACATGCCCTGCCACAGAAAGCTATGCTTATTCACACCTGCTGAAGACTTATCGTATTTGCTGCAGTCCCAAACAGGTGAATGTTTAACCTTTTTGACAGTCCGTCCATGAACGGGGAGGAAAAAGGAAGAAGGGGAAAAAATCTCTGCCAAATCCCACATATACCTTTCCAAGTGCCACCATTTTGAAGAGCCTGGTTTAATCTGGAATCAACCTGCTAAAACTCCCATAAAACATACAACAATGAACTGGGAAAAACTGAAATGCCTAATTTTGAATCTCTTTAGAATTAACTAAAAATGTCGCTGGAATGTCTCAGAAAAGCACAAGCATGAAATGGAATAAGAGCGAAAACTAGGACATTCAGTGATACCAGACTCTGTACTGTGCTTTGTATTTGTAGCAGACCCAAAGGGGAAAGGCAAACAAAGGATTGAGCTGTCTCACAGGCTTTGTTTAGTCCACGTGTGACGAAAAAGAACGTGTGACAGTGTTACAACCTCTATAACTATGTCTCAGGTGAATGAGGAGGGTTTTTTTGTGCCACGGTACTCTGCAGTAGAGCAAGGAATGCAAAGCAATTAGGACTGCCCCAGAGCCAGACTAGCTGGTGTTTCCATAGACAAAGGTGAAATTGGCTGCAAACTGCCTCTCAGAAAGTACTTTATTCTTAAGTGTAAGAACACACAGGTTAGGGTTTTGCATACTGAGCAGTTTGTGTCTATAACTCACAGAATCCTGGATGTTTATCCCTTATGGCCAAATTTGGGTCATACCCAGGCTTCTGGTTGGGTGTTGCTCAGGGCTGTAGGTCCACATTTGGCACGACTGTCCTCTCAAGAAGACTTGGAAATACCTGAAGAGCACTTTAGCAAAGTTCTGGGTCACCTCAGGCTCACTCTGGCTGAGAAAATAATTTCAAACTATGTGAAAATACTTGAGATCTGTGCTCCACCCCACTGTACTGGTGGCTCCTGGGCAGGGTGGTATGTGCCAGGCACCCCAGCACAGAGCAGGAGGACACAAGGAATTTGTGACCAGGAGACATGGTGGTGCTAGAGAACGCTGAAAAGTTAATAAAACCTTGCCCAGTCAAACCTGTACCAGCTACAGGGATCATGTACAGTGCTTAAAAGCCTATCTAGTTCTTTCTTTTATGCCTGTAATTTTGTTTATTTTTAACAAATTGTACAGTGGGCCCAAAATATGTGACAGGTGAAGAGCAAAGTAGTTTAGACAAGCAGTGAGAAGGATTTGCACTTGCACATAGACACACACTCGCATCCACACATGGCTGAAAGAAAGAGATATAGAAAAAGCCCAATTCGTCACTTCCAAGGAAAGATGTTAGTTGCCAAAGACAAGTTGTCAAATAAATAATTTTGCTGAACATTCTGAAGAGTTTGTAAAATGGACATGAGTCATCCTGGCAAAAGCAGCAGTTTCCTTTGGAGAGTCAAGTGAACAACTTAACATACAGCAATGTCACCCACAACTGAGCTCTGCACTTTGTAGGAATGTTGTGAGGTCATGCTGATTCATCTGAAGACTGCAGAGAGAGATACTCGGCATGAATTTTACAGGAATGACTGATGTTGCCAAGCACTAAGATTATTTAGGCTTTTGTTCTACCACAAACTGCTTCTGGGAATTCTTAAAACATCTGATGTGGAAATAAAAGACTTAAACAGTTTTTCCTGAGAAATTATCCTAACCACTCCTTTGTCTGTATCTTTCCTGAGATCTCTCCTCTTACAATTTTATTTACCAGTATTTCACAGTCTCGGGTGTGTAATTTATTCATCTGAGAGAGGCTGCACAAAAAATTTCAAAAGTTGTCTACATAAAACTGGGACCAAGTAGATTCAAACCCAAAGAATGAGGATCAGAGAGAAAGCAAAGTCACCACAGGTGCTCAGACCCTAAAGGGAAGGGTCTGGCAAGCCAGGCACACTGAGGACATGCTGCTGAGGTGGCAGAGCAAAGCCCTGTCTGTCACCACTTTCCTGACTCTCTAATCCTGCTGTGAGATCGTGAGAGCTCCCTTATTCACTTCAGTTCAAACAAATGTGGTGAACTTTAGATATCTGAATGAATTCTTATCATGTGGATTGTAGTTGCCAGGAGGGCAATCACGTGAAGGGCAGCAGCTACAAATTCAGCTCAGGGCCTGGCATTCTCCTTCAACAACAATCTTGACAGGGAACACCCATTCATTGCTCACTCACACCAGACTCCCACTTTCAAAGAAACCCTTTCATATTTTTCTTGTCCTCCTCTTTCACTGTTACATTGTGGTTATTTTTCTTAAAAAAATACATAAAATAAAACTGGGGTTTTTGTCTTGTGTTCTTGAAGTATTTTTCTAGAGTTCTGATTTTCCACACCAGCAAAGCAAGCTTGGAGCTTCCTCAGAGAGATAATTGCTCTAAGGTCTCCTACAGCCCCTTTTTTTAAGCCCACATATTGACAGATCAGGCTTTGCTCACACAGCAGAGTTTTACTCATCAGATGCCTTAACATACTCATAATCTTTAGTACTACTCAATAATCCCACAGTAATGCTTTAAAACAACTTCTCATTTTAGGAGGTTCATTTCCCACACAGGTGACAAATAGCAGCACATTGGGTAAAGACACATAAAATCCTTTTAAATAGATTTTATATTTCTATATGCTTCAAGTCATGCATATATCTAACCATGAAAATCATGCTAAGAACTATCAGGCCACAACCATTATATTTGAAATTTGTTATTTCAAAACTCAACCCCACATCAAATTGCATGAACATTTCATGCAATTACTACTTCAGGTGATTTGTGTATTAAACAGGAAAGGGTGAACAGATTTTTTTCTCTTTGCTCTCCAAAGTCCAGACTGTTATCTGGCTTAGGAGAATAAGAGATCAAATTAAAATTCTTATTTTCTATAACTGGGCCGGAGTGGGAAAAGAAACCATCAATTTTCAGAAAGAGACTTTATGTCAGATAAGAGCTGACAGGAAATAGATAGAATTACTTAGAGTTTTTAATTTCATTCTCTGTCAAAACACAGACCTGTCATGGAAGTCTTCCATCATAAGACTTCTTAATCTGCCAATATTCTCTACCCTGAAAGATGGGCAGAAAATTTCTTATTTTCTTTGCTAAAAAAAGAACTAATAAAAACATGCTTTGTCAGAAAAAAAGAACCCAAACCATCAAGTCTTTACAATTCTCCTTTTCAAAGGCTGAAACTATCTCTTAAATCTCTAATATTTTTGACTTTGATAAAAGCAGAAGTTTATGCTCAAGAAAACGAGCATTTTTTCTTTTTTTTTGCTGTACAACAGAAGAGAACCATCTGATTCTTCAATTCTGTTTTTTAACAAGAATCCCAAAGTCATTAACTTCCTTATTCAGGGAGCATATTACATACCCCATGGTTTTTCCCAGGTGAAGCCAGAAGTTAGTTGCCTTAGTATTACATCCATCCAGATAAATCCAGCTTGGATTAAGCCAGGTCACAGGGTGACCAACAGCCACCCCATGGCTGGCCCTTGCTGGCACAAGCAGATTTCTCAGCATCAAACCTTTCCCTCCAAAAAAAGGACCAATACATCGCTATTTCTCTTTGCAATTTCAGCTCAAATTTTAAACAGAAAATATTAACACAGAGTCCTAGACAGAATTATTTTTCACCCAAGAGAAAAAAATCGAAGGCATTCCTGCAGCAAGCAATTTGATCAGTAACCAGGAGGAGAGCAGCACTGTGCCTGCAGGCAGGGTAAGGCTGCTTCTCAGATGGCTTCTGTCTTTTCAGCACTACTCAAACAGGAAAATGTAAACAATTATGCCTTTCCCCAAAACTTTCTGACTGTTATGATGATTAAATACAAAGGAAGAACTATTGCACATTGACATTTTCTATTTTTCCTACCTTGTGCATTTTATAAAGTTACAGCTGTGGAAGCTTTTCTGTACTTGCCTTCTACAGTAACTATTTGAGTCTTGTCTCTCTAATTCCTTCCTCTGAAATCTGAAAATTTACAAAAAATGAAGGCAGAAAGACTCATTTGTACAGGCAAACATCTTATAAAATTGAGGAGGTAGAAAGCTGCTTTAATGCTCAGCTCTCCAATTACAGGGATGAGGAAGTCACATGTATGAGAAACAAAATAAACAAGACAGGCAAAATTTAACTTACTGTTGCTAATGTTTCTCAGGTGAAACAAGGCACACTAAGTCTCTTTCCTGGTTAAATATTTTTCTTTGTACTCCATAAGTAACACAACTCTCCCCAGCCCCTAAGGATCAGAGCCAAAAATCCACGCTTCATACTCGAATAGGTCAGGTCACTCCTGAGGTGATAGCCTAAGGAAGATCTCCCCTTGAATGTGTAAAAACTCTTTTATCCGTATATACAGACATAGACCAAGACAGTTTCTCTGCTTTCCTTTTCTAAATTGAGTATCCTAGCTGACATTATCACTACTTGGGCCTGTCACTGGGAGTAAGGAAGACAAGGAGTTTTCCCTCTGAAATCCCAGTGTTACCATTAATGGAAAACATTCAGCTGACTCTAGTTATAAGACTTTAAACTGTATACATGGCAAAAATAGGTAAAATATATAAGTAAATATAAGGATTGGGTGAAATTGCAGTGCCACCTCCACCCCTGTAGGATACCCAGATCAGGCTGTTGGGTGTGCATCTGTTTCAAAACTTCTTACTTGATTTTCAGGTCAACTTTGCAGAAAAAACGTCATAAAGAAAGAGCAAATGCTTTGAAAACAACACTAAAAAAGAAAAAAAATAAAAGAAGAAAAATCTCCACAAAGCTTTTCATCTTTTGCTAGAGTAGTGCTTAGAGAGGACACAAACTCCATTTCACACTCCATAAAGCAAGATGCTTCTTGGCAGAAAGATACCTGTAGGCTTATGCGAGTGAAAGCCGATTTGTGGTTATACTTTCATCCCATAAAATAATGGAAATGGAATATATAATCAGCTCCAGCAACTCAAACACTCTGAATTGATATAACAGCTTAATCTTATAATAAAATAAACAGAGGTATCCATTGACTCACTCATCACTCCTGAATCACTGTCATGGTCTGGTTGCAATTCAAGAGAGGACAATGACAGGTGGCAGCTGAGGCCTCCAGCTTCCCCTTTTTGGCAGGCCCAGGGCCAGGGCAGCATTGTGTCAGGAGCTAAGTATGGTGCTTTCCATAAGTGATTCCTAAATTAATGAAGAACCCTCATGTTAAGAAAATAAAAATACAAAAAAATTCAATGCATCATCTTTTCCAGGCAGACAGTTCAAGTCCAAATTTTTAGAAACACCCAGATGAACCGTACCTCAATCTTAGTGGTCTTGCTTGCTGGAGGGAACAGCTGGGCTTGTTTACATCCTCTAACAATGCTGAAAGAAACCTAAAGGCAAGAAAACCCTTAATTTCTTGCAACACAAAGTACAATTCAAGGGGATTTTTCACCACGAGACCTTTGTCAAATTTCGAATGTATGGGAAGACATAACTCAACTTCTCTGGCTTTTCTCCCCTTCACCCTCAGGTCAGGGAAAGCTCTCTGCTGCTTGTCACCTCAAATACTACTAACCTGATACAGGAAAATGTCATTATGTGCTGTGTTTGTTTGGTTTTTTTAAGTTTTTTCTTTCTCGGAATTCAGATACTGAGTATCTGCATCCAAGGTTTGGTGCCTGTTACCAGCCTGAAGAATATTTCCTTGTATTACCTTGAGGGCTGGATTTTCCAAAACAGAAATGAAACAATGTTCCTCTAGAGAGTCCAGAAGAATTTTGTGCTTAATTTTACAGGGCAGCAGCTCAGGCTGGGCATTCAGGACCAAACACTGGCTAGCAGAGGCTGACTGTTTTGGGTACACACACGAAGCTTGTCCTGAGCAGTTTCCATTCTGCCAGTGCCTTTTCTCTTCTGTACTAGTGCCATCTGAAACTCAGCATTTTAGTTCCCACAGAATGCTGATCCCTTCCTGGGCTCTGTTTTCTAACTCTAATCTTGCTTGAAGTTTTCAAATTGATTGCTCAATCCTGCTTCAACTGGAATAAAAGCATCCCAAGTTCATCAGGAAGCAGAGTATCTCCATAAAGCCATGAACAGTTTTAAATCATTTGAAACCTGTCTTAAAATTCCTAGACACTTGTAACTCCACCCTGATTTTTGACTCAGGAGTGTAATGGTGGATGCCAACTTTACACATACTTGACATTCTCTGATTTCCTGGTTGATTTTGTCACTGAGTGGTTCCAACAGTGAATGTAATCATGAGATCCATTAATCATCTGTTTAAAGGTGTGTTAAAGCCAGTTAAGCTGGCTTTTAGAAAGTCACAGAGGAAAGCTAGAAAATCAGCTAAGTGGGTCAACAACTTTAAAGTATTAAAGCTAATTTAATAGTAAATTTAAACCTACTGACTTCATGGCTTTGAAAGCTGTATGCAATAAAGCTGGGACTGACATGCTGTCAGTGAAGGACAGGGCAGCTGTACAGGGCTATCCCAGTCATGTGTTCAACAATTAGAAATTGGAAAAACACTGCTTGGATGGCAGGTTTATGGTGGAAGGTAAATCAGCCCCCTCCTGTCTTTATACACCCTTGACCTTACAATGAACTCACCTGAACAGCTTTAATCGCACTAAGAAGGTGGCTAAATGCCTGCAGGTCTGGGCACTGAAGTCCACCCACTACCACTGTCTTTCAGTATTTTTAAGCCATGAATAACCTGAAAAAGGACAAACTTTAAATAGTTTTAAAGATTTTCCTGCTCCCCACCTCAAAAAAATCCCCAACATCTTCACTCCAAAAACAATCTCAAAGGCACCAAATGGATATTTTTTCCCCTAGAAATGACATTTTTCAATCGTTCAGTAATTCTGGATGGCTTTGAATTGTTTTAATTTGTTCCACATGATCCACTTCTTTATAAAACACACTGGGAAAATGAGGTAAAGGAGGACAAGGAATAAAAAAACCCAACAACTTACTTTGTATGTGTAGCAAAAAGCTATTCTGAACACAACCATTTAGTTCATTTAGAAACTTACCTGTAATTGTTTAGGAAGCACTACTCCTGATGTTTCACAATAAATATAAATAAAAAATAAAACCTACAAACATTTACAAAAGCTTGCTTACAGTAAAGCTATAAAAGCTTTTAAAATGTCAAGTATTTTTGGTAAACTCCTTGTAGGTTTGTTTTGGTTTTTTTTGTTCATGGATGGAAAAAATATCATAAGCTTAAAAGTGCATCACCACTAAAAATACTTGATTACTCCTTATGGTGTGTTCATTAGAAATTTGTTTAGCTTTGCTTTAGACAATTCAAACAATAGTTTCCGCTGCTTCCTTGACAGACCAAAATATTCCACTGCCAACAGGCAGAGACCTTCTGATCATCAGCCAAAATTCCTGTTTCTTTACATGACTTCACTGCTCCTGACTAGACATGTCTTTGTGTACAAAGTGCTCCCACAGTAAGGATTAGACCCTTCCAACATACTTACCTACAGGAATGTCTAGGCCTCAATCATCTCCAGTCCTCTCTATATACAGCTGTCTGCTCCCTCACAACTGCACCTTAAAAATCTATGATTCTTATGCTTTTAAATGCCTTCCAGTTGCCAACAACTATCTGCTAACATGGGGCTAAGCAGGCCAGAGGCAGCCAGGATACAGGAGCCATGTGTGAGTGGTGCAGCAAGTCCAGGTCACTGGAACTGCTATAGATGTTTATGAAAAAAGCCCTATGGATGTTCCTAAAGAAGGGAAGCAGACACTAAATCAGTAAATCATACTAAATGAGTAGCATTTGCTTGTCTCTAAAAAAACCCTTGAGTCTTACTTTTCTGAAGAGTAATATTCAAGGTTTGGGTTTTTTTCCCTTTGGCTCCTAAATCACTGACATGAATCTCAGATAACACGTCCTTTTAAAAATGCCATTCCTCGCTCTCAAATGATCACACCAAATCAGAAGCAGGGACAAAAGGCAAAAAGCTCCCACTATAATCTCATTCTCTCTTCTTACATGAACTTTGTAGACATAGAATCTGAATTCATCCTGCATAAATATAGTATAATACTATATAGTATTATCATATACATAAAAAAGCATAACAAGTAGTAATTCTGGGTACAAAATTAGAAAACGGAGTAGCAAAGTTCTGCCATGTATCTAAAACATGCTTGAAAGAGCTGGAACTGTTGTAATTTCTCTTTAGAGAAAGAAATGGTTGCACCTGTGATCTGGGAGCTGCATTTGCCAAGCAGCAGACAAATTTATTTTCCGGCAATTAACGTATCTGAAAAACTAATCACATCCTGATGCAACTCATTTTGCCTGGAGCCTCTGTCTTTTATACAGTGCAAAGAAACACACTTGACTTAAAAAAACAATTGTAGTGGTGTCTTTGTTTTGAAGCACCTGTAGATATCTCCACTGGTAACTTTACAGCTCAGTTCCTGCTTCTCTGCTGGGGCCTCAGATGGGAAAAGTCCCCATTCACAAATAATGCCTTCTGAGCCTGCTGTGTGCTCATTTGTTTTTTTTTTTTACTTTTGCTTTTGCTGCTGTTAGGACAGAAAGTACGTGTTTTGACTATTGAGGAGTGAGTGGCAAAAGCAATTTGCTCTTTTCAGTGTGAGTTAAGTGCAAGCTTTCTGCTTCTGAACAAAGAGCTTCTCCTTCTGAAGCGAAAGCTGGTGGTACATCTCAAGCCATGTGTTTTCAAGGGAAGATGAATAAACAGTTGTTTCTATTGCGAGATTATGGAGTAGTACTTGCTCATTAAAAACAGAAAAAATGTTCCCTTTCTGCCCTAGTGCAGATGATGTGTGTTCCATGCTTTCTTACTAACACTCTGAATCTGATGAATATAAAAGAATGGTAAATATAATGTCTACTTTAAGGCCAAAACAAGAAGGGGTTTTGCTTTGGGTGAGGAGGCAGAGGGTTGCCTTACTATCCTTTAGCCAGCACATTCAAATCTCAGCTGAGCTTATAAATCTCTCTTATTAAAGTTCTATGTATCCAGAATTTAATGCTTACTTTTGGGTTAAAGCAGCCTCATCTCTTCCCCTTTCCTGCACCATCCTTGCTGTACAGCCAAACTCTCAAATACTTTCTTTTGTTGCCTGTTATCCCGGGAAACAAATAGAGCCTTCCCATTAACATGAGTCCTAACTAGAACTGAAGCAGGGAAAAAAAAACCCACGAAAACCTAACAAAGTAATTTCAAGTTTTCTTTTGGCTTCTGTAGAAGAAATTGAAAATTCAGTGATGATTTTCTCAAAACAACACTGCAGACTTGTTTCCACAGCAAATTTTTCTTCTAAAATAATTTTGGGCAATTTTCTACCCAACCAGGGTATTAGTTGATGTAAAAAAGTCACAAGAATTCGGTAATTCTCATGGCTTGGTCTTGGATGAAGGTCTTCATAAGCAATAGGGGCTGAGCAGGACAGGCTTGAACAAAATTGCTGCTCAAGACAGCAACTATCTGCTGGTACAGTATCTGATTTTGGATTAGCACTCTGAAAAAAACAAACCAAAACACTTTATAAAAAATGGTCTGAGTGTGGAGTCACAGGAGAAATACATGAAAGCTGAAAGTTCCTACTATGCCTGAAAAAATGAAGCCAGCTTTCTGGAGATACACAAGGAGGAACTGGTGGTTCAGCTGTCTTTGTCCACATCTGTGTGTGCTCTGGCTGACAAATGCAGAACAAAAAGGTGTGAGCAATGCAACGATTGCAAAGTACAACACAGCACTGCTTGGCGTAATATTTCCTTTGCCTTGTACAAGCGTGTCTTTCAAAAACAAGCATACAGAGTGCTTTCTGTAAAGAAGGAGTTGAGTTAACCCTCTCTAAAGCAGCTCTGTCTCCCCTCCCAGCAGGGCCAGCATGCCACAGTACAAGCTCACATACTTCAACCTGCGAGGACGAGCAGAGATCAGCCGCTACCTCTTTGCCTACTCGGGCAAGAAGTACGAAGACCACAGGATAGAAGCAGCAGACTGGCCCAAAATCAAACCAAGTGAGTAGCACAGGTTCTTATATCCAAAGCTCTGCTAGAAATCCTGTCAAGAAGAGAGAGGTACCTACTTGTTTCATGAGCAAAAGTAAGTTTAATTTATGGCTTTAATTTAGCTTATGTGAATTTTATGGCAAGACAACCAAAATGTCATTCCTGATGCTCTCACAGGAGTTTGGATCCAAACCTTCAGACAATCTAAAATGACTTACCTGCTGCCATCCAGCTTTTACTCCCTCTCAATTCAGTACAGCTTTTGGCTAGCTAAAGATAACCAAACGAGTGCTGATCCTCTCAGATTCTTTGGAGAATTTGGTGTTAAGGACCACACCTTAGCCTTCAGCCTGGGTTTAGAAAGCCACATTGCAACAAAGTGTTCGGAAAGACACTTCTCTGTAGCCAGTAAGGTCTTCAGAGAGGAAAAGTGATGACAAAACAAAAGAAGTCAGTTGATATAGCAAGAAAAAATATACCCAAAAGGATCGAAAGAGGTACTAGAAAATAATTGTTCCTGAGAACAAACCCTACCAGCCCTTGTAAGAGTACTCTGCAGGCTACTGTACCCCATCCATTTCATGTTTTTCAGTTAAAGTAACCTCTTTCTGGCTTTTAAAGGTGTTTGTTGTTTCTGTTCATTAAATTAGCCTTAGTTCAAATGAAGCAGATCTTGAGTTTGAAGACTGAGGTTATGAAATCAGAGAAATCTGTGTCTTCATTTCATGGATTAGGCCTGTATTTGACTACATGGACTATGACCTTTCACATCCAGAATGAAGAATAATACCTTTAGTTTGGGGGAAAAACATAACTAATGCACAAGGTGATTTCTACTAATGAAGCAATATTTCTTGATAAGCTTTCACATAATTTAATGAGCCCAGCAAGCAGGCTACCAAGTTTTTGTAGGATTCAGTTAACTTTGGTCTTTGCTGTCACAGTGACTTGAATGACAAATACTCAAGCACATAATCCAAGTGGCATTTGAAGCCTTCAGTGGTGCTCAAACCTAGAAAACACTGGCAAAAACCCACAGAGAGGAATAAGAAACAGTGGAACGGGGATATTTTCAGCTAGGCATGACTGACTTTGGAAACCTTTTCTTTCAAAGAGCTTAAGCCAGTTGACCATGTGGTATAGCTTATTTCTCTGTCACTGCAGTTCTCAGGGAAGCAGGGTAGAAACTAAAGGTGAGATTAAGAATTCAGATGATCTGAGGAAAGCTCTGCACAGGCTTTTCATACTTAAATGCACACGTATTGACACATATGCGCACTCGCTTCTGCCCCGCAACAAAGCTGAGAGTATAAGAAAAGTATATTTTTATGTAGAGATTTGCATACTGATTTTTTAAAATAAGACAAATTAAAAAGACAAAGCATAATTAGTCACTTAGAGGTTACAGAGGCATTCATCTACTAGGACAAGATGTTCTAACAGCAGATCTGTCAGACAAAGTAAAAGCATTGCATCACTCCTTGAATATTGTTGATAATCCCAATATCTGAGCCAACCCAAGAAAAAATGCAGGAAAATTCCTCCTATGCTTTTCTTCAGTGCTCATTCCACGAACCTCCCAGTGGAGCTTTATGTGTACAGGACTTGTTCACTACAGTGAAAGTCCAGCTGCAGCACCCTTACCACCTCTGGGAACAGAGGCACCCCAGAAATCCTAAGCTATACAGTTTGTAATTGCATTCTGCTGCATTAGCAAATGTTGGTTAAGTCATTTAACCTTTGGACACTTTTGTTTCTTTTTTCTGTGCTCTGAAAAGTCTGCTAGCAGGTTTACCAAGGGTTAGTTACCATTTTTAGTTTTCTCTGCATAATGGCCTTTCATAGCAGCCTCTATGACTGATCCCTAGATGAAATTCCAAAGCAGATAAAAAGTTTAGTAAAATGTGGGAGCTGCCACTCTCAGATTTGTGAAGTCATCTGTGCAAGATTTATGCTGCCTAAGAGTTCTTTGAATTTCAGGCATCTGTAGATACCCAGTCAGTCAGTGGATGAGAACTGGAATGTACTGTGCTAATTGGTCAGGAAAACATGCACCTACACAGAAATAGTTGGGTGCATACCTGAGAGTGCTATTACATGTTA
The DNA here is from genome assembly GCA_013398175.1 of Climacteris rufus. Lineage (NCBI taxonomy): Eukaryota > Metazoa > Chordata > Aves > Passeriformes > Climacteridae > Climacteris > Climacteris rufus. The sequence continues at coordinate 3,248,670 of VZRZ01004061.1, read as the reverse complement.
TTCCAGGATTTAAAACTTTTGCTCTGCAAGTCTCCCTGAATCCTAGATCAAGCAGCAAAGTAATGGTGCCATCTGCCCCCACTGACATCCACGTTATAGACAACAAGCAATTAAGAGGTTTGTCAAGTAAAGCAAGGCTAAAGGTTTCTTGTATGCATGAAAATATAATGCTCCTTAAGGAAATTGTCTGGAGATCACCTAACTGATGACTACCTCCTCCTCCTTTGTGAGGCATTTCTCATGGTTACTCACAGCATTTCCAGACAAAGTGTTCTCCCACAGGCAAATCATTCAGCAAAACACTGAATTAAAGATAGCAACAGGGCTTTGAAATAAACAGCCTTCCACTGTTCAACAAGACCAATGGCTGGTGCCCCAGTCTGCCCTAGGGCAGCTCAACTCTGACTCTGCAGGCTCAGCACGAGAAAGGGTTGTCTCCTCATGAGGGATTAGGTTTGTACAGATTTTGAGTGTCTGAACACTAAAACAGTGTAGCATACAGCACAGATGCATTTGTCCTATGGAAAACAAACCTTGCATTCTCTGCTATCCTGAATTCCCAAAATGTGCCTCAGCTCCCTCCACAAAGGCACCAGGTAACAGAATCCTTGCCAATAAAAGTTCAACTGCTGCTGTGTTGAAAAGTGAATATGAAATGGGGTGATCCATCCAAACTTTGCACATACAAAGGCATAGTTCACTCTGCTGAGAATTATTCTACACAGCTGTCATTTGTATCTCTATTCAGATCTTTTATTCCCCCTGTTTTTCCTGAACTGGGTCCACTTTAGAAAGAAGAGAAATAAAGCAGCAGATTCCATTCAGTCTCACCCTGGTGGAAACCAAAGGGTAGTAAGCGTTTAGCAGTGATAAAGGGAATTACTACTGCATTTGGTGTAACAGCAGTTAAAGTAATGGCAATTTGGCACATCACTTATTTTGCAGCCCTCAAAATCGTTAAAATTTGTCCAATTATTTGAACTAATTACATAATTATGTGTTGGGGTGAGATTAAGAAGTACCAGACAAATTGCTGTGCACACTTGTATACACCATGTTTGCCTTTATCCACTTGCCTATGAAAGCTCTGGAACCACTTTTGACTGCAGTCCCTCTTTTTAAAAACTTCAAGTATGATGAAGCAAGATAAAAAAAAATTGGTTCAGGAAGAAGCTTGGACAAGAGAACACTTCATGTTTCTTGAGCTACTAAGGAACATATTGATGAATTTAAGTTTGTCTAAGAGCACAAGCAGTCAGGTCTCTGACTGAGATCTAAGAGGATAGGTTTGTTTCAGCAGTGTTCTCAAAATTAAAACAAGGTTTTGCAACAAATACCAACCCAGACAAATCATCATACCATATAAACCACAAAATACTGCCATTATTCTAAAGAAAAGACTTAGTTCTGTAAAACTGATGGGAAACCAGAAAATCTATGCATAAAGATCAACCTGCAGAAAGGTCAGGTAGAAAGCAGACTTGCAGCTCCTGCATGTTCAGTTTTTGACCTGAAGAGCGTGATGGGGTTTGTTGTTTGTTTTGACATTTTTCATGTGGCTGCCACCAGTAAGCTCTATTATTAATGTACCTTCAGGCAAATAAATAAGTCCTCCCTCCTGCAATTACTTTCCCACTTGTTTTTGTTTACACCTAAGTGGTACTTTTGTTCTGTATGGAAGGAAGGCATATTATAACATAAAAACTATTGTTATTTGGATTATACACTCTGAAATTAAAATTTCTATAACTCAACATTTCTTTTTTTCCCTTCTGACACGAGTCAGATTACCTTTGGCAGAATTTCTAGTTGCTGAAGGCAAGGACTGGGACTGCAGTTTATAATGTAAACACGTTTAAGGAAGCCAGTGTATCAGTATTAGCATTGTCCTGCTTTAGCACAGATTTTAAAAAAAACAGACAAATACCAAGCAGCAGCTGTCCATAAGCCTTCACTCTATATAAGTCAATAATTATTTAAACAAGTAAACAAACTTATGCTTTGTATTTTCTTTTGAACAGACTCTGACTTCACCATGCCCCCATTTAAAGGGTAGTCAATTCAAGATCTGTATTTCCACAAAATGGGTTCCTCACAAAAAGCTTCATTGCACTGACATAAGTCATGATATAGCAGAAAATACACTGTAATAGTGCACAAAGTTACCATCACCTTGAGACATTAGGCTAGCAGGCAGTAACAGCTTTTGATCTGTGTCTCCTTTAAGCAATTTGAAGCAATGGCAATAACATAGATTTTATCATCATAGCAAAGGATGTTTCTGTTGCACTGATGGCTGTAAACATCTCATAAAGTGTTTAGGATGTGTAGAATGGTGCTTGAAAGGTCCTTAGGAAACCTGATGGACTAATGGTGCTGAAAATACTTCCAAGATAATAGATAAATCTTGAGATAAATCTTGACAGCAGACAAAAATTCCTCAGGGGAGCATTTGCCCTCCTTCCTGAGTGACTTTCTGCTATGTAGCTGTAGCTAAAATGTGTAAATAGCTATCTCTGGGTAAAAAGTAGGGCTTAGCAAGAACTTCCAAGGAGAAGATGAGTTGTAATAGTGCTAAACCTGGGCTGAGATTAAATCAGAGCATCCTCCTCATCATCCTTTTCTAGAAGATTCAGATTCTAGATACCTCTAGCTCCAGGCCAACCATTTCCCATGGGCCTTGCTCCTTTGCCACCATTACAAAAAATATGTCTTTCATATATACCTTATTAGAAAATGCAAAGTTTCTCAATACATTCGATTTTCATGAACCAATTTAAATATGAATGAAAAGAAAAAGCAATTATGGTCAGTTTTCAAGAGAAAGGAAAACTTATTTTAACACAGCTACTGTAGTAAGAAACACAACTGTGACATTTATTTTCCCCCACATTTGACTAATCCAGCTGCCTTATTATGGAGCCAATTTAAGCTTGATTACCAAATGATTAATTGTTCAGCTTTTGAGCAATAATCAAGGGTTTAAGCACAGGCTGCATTGTATCAAAGCCATAGATAATTATAACATGGGCAGCATGAGTCATGGGCAAGTCAGCTTGGAGGAAATGGGGAAACGTTGGAAGGTCAGGGCAGAAATGAGGAGAAGAATAATGAAGAAGTTAAGATGAATGAAAAAGGAAGAAAGAGGTAAAGGAAGGACAAAGTTAAAAAACATATCTGTGTAGGGGAGTAGCACAGCCCAGCACCAGCAGATGACCAGCCTAGACACCAGGCTTGGACAAAACTGGGTCAGCTCTGGGTTTTGTTTCCCCTCCCTGTCCCTGACAGCGAAGCAGTCCCACAGGAGCACCATCCACCGGGTCATGCCCAGAAGGATAAGTGAGGAGCTTGTGTCCAAAGGGAAGGCCTGAACCCTGGTGACAATCTACAAGCAGGGCAGGATGCAAACAGTTATCACAGCCTTCAGAGACTTTATGGGATAGATATGAATTAAAGGGATGTTCTTGCTTTTGACACATATCAGGCCTCATTTCCCCTACTTGGTATCCCGCAGAGACTTGTATAAACACCACAGTTCTAGTCATAAAAGCCAACCAAGATTAAAGTAGTATGAAAAGGAAATAATCCAATTCCTAAACACTGCACAGGTACATCAGTGAGTCCTTCCTGAAATAAGGAGACTGCTGATCAGTCTGAGGACTTGCCCTCTGTCAAGGTTTTCTTCATGGGAAGTGTAAAGTCTGTGCAGATTTCATTCCAGAATGCGATGCAAAAACAACAATAAACAACATAATATGAAAAGCAAGAATTTGCTGATAAAAGTTAAAGATGACTAGAGGTTTAGTTATTCAAAAACGATGCTTTTAAAAAACCCTGTTCCTCTTATCACTGAGTTTTCGGTATAAATCTGGAAACCAACAGAGGCATTCGTAGCACCTGCTACTTCAGATGAGCAGCAAAGCAAGCGGGAATTAACAGGGAAAGGTCATATTTTGTGCATGCCTGACAAATGACGCAGTTTGCACGATGACAGCAATAGATTTTTCCGCTTTTCATTCTCAAAATTTATTTGCTCAAGTGGGTGTTGGAAGCACGGTAAGAAAACATTGCTTTGAAAAACATGGAAAGGACATCTGTATGGATACCCAGGGGTGTACACTGACGTAAGTACGAAGCAGCCCCCAGACCGACCAGGGTTAGAGAAAAACCAGCAAAGTGACACTCACATTCTTCCAGCCTGCACTACTTTGGCTCAACTGCTCACTCATGGTTGCTGCCCAGTGAATGTTGTTTCATGCCTTGCCCCCATGACCCTGGTTCTACCCAAACAAGATCCCTCTCACACACCATCTTTCCACTTGCTCAACTAATGTAGGAACCTGGTAGGAACCAACCTACTTGCTCTGCTTATGTGGAGTCACACAAACCACGCTTTTCACCAAAATCGTGAAAAATTTAGCAGGTTTAGTACCATGCTTATACACATGAGCCTTTTGGACATCTCCAGAGGCTTCTCAAACACATCATGTCAATGACCAGGGTAGGACCAAAAGCACCACAGGAAGCCCCAAGCAATCCAGAGAAGCCCATATCCATGAGTAAGGGTAACACTGCTTAAATCCATGCACAGACAGGTTTCTGCTGTACTTTGGAGCCCTTGAGTAGATGGCCTTGGGTAGATGGCCTGGATGTGGTTTTTATGAGAGGCAAAGTGTCCGGGGGCCACATCAAGGTCATTTGTCAAACCCCAACCTTACCTCCAGCAATCAAACTGTGTCCAACCAGTGTGACGGCTCCTCACATCCTCCCTTAGGATGAACTGTGTGAAACAAATCCACCCACCTCTTCTTCAGCTACAAAAGGAAGGTTCCAATTTTCACAGCAAATGCATTCCTGCCTACTACAGCCAAACTGATATATCAATCTCTTGGGCAAATTGTCATTCTAAGTTACAAAACCAAAAAGATACTTTACAGCAGCTTCCTAAAAATTTTGGTCATTACATGAGTTTTAGATAATAATGTTTCAAAGGCAAAGATTATTTTTTTCTAATTTTTTTCCAGACTGAAAATGAAACTTCATAAAGTTATTGTATCTTCTCCTCAGAAATGGAGGAAATGTACTGTAAATATTTTCTGTCCCTTGACTACTCTTCGTTATTTGCTTCAGCTGTAAAGCAGCCTGAATACCTGTTGTACTTTCTGGTGTTCAGGAATAGCATGCCCTATACACAAGAATAAACAACAGAATTTTAAAATTATCTGCACAGCACAAGTGTACTTTCTTCAGACCTCTCAGAATTGCACTCATTTACAGCTTATTATCTCAATAATCAACAAAATCAGTGTATAATCATATACATACACCCTATCAGCAGGAAAATAAAATCTGTGTTTACATTAAATCCCAATTTTTTCCCCGTTCTTGATAAGAAAAAAATAAATAGCATTTTGAACACACAAGAAAGGAAGGAACATCTGCCATTTACTGTCTGTTATCCTTTAAAGAGTCTACTGTTTAGTAATGATAGCAATAAATTTTCTGACTCCTAACAAACAAACCCCAAGACTCATTATAAATAAAAGCATAAATCCTTCAGGACATTTCAGGCTTACAAGACAACATACAATGAAGTCTGCTCTCATTTATTAATTTTATAATTGTATTATGAATCATGCAAGTGTATGTACACGAAACAAAGCTGTAAATGTATGTTTTTAATTGGAAACTCAGTTTCTTTTTCAGGGAAGAATAACCAGGTCTTAAAGAAAGTAGCTCAGCACTAAGGAGGAAGCCCTTTGTAGGCATTACTCATGTTTTCAAGAAATGAATAGCAACTCCCTGGAATTCAGAAACTACCAGATTCCTGAGAAACATAACATGAAAAATGACTACCACTCTGCCACCCAGCTGACTTTGACATCATAATCCAAGTTCCTCCACTGTCAGAAAGATGCTTCCTTCCTTTAGCTGTAATCAAGGGCTTCTTAAAAAAAAAGAAAAAAAAAAAGATACCCATAGAAACAAACTGGCTTTCATTTTCCTTGTGGTGACCTGTAAAGTGAAACATCAGTCAAAGCTGGGATTTATAGACTCTTTCCTCTGTATGTAAACACAGCAGAAAACATATCTGTTGGTTTCTAGATGAAGCAATCCCAGTTTCACAGTTTCCCAACGTGAGCAGTGAGTGACAGTGTGTTTTGACAGTTATTGCTACAGACTGGCTTAGTCATATTGACCCTGCCAGAACTGCATCACCCCAGAGCATTCCTTCTGGGGCCTCCAAAAGAGGTTGCTTAACTCCCTCATGGGGGGAGGTATTACCCCTGGTCTGGCTGCACTTTTGCTGTCACCTGTTGTCAGGCATCGTTGTACCTCCCCGTGGTCTGGGGGGATCTGCAGCTGGCTGCAGGCTGACCACACTGGCACATCCAGCAGTCACAGCTGCTCCCATCCCCTTTGCTTGTGCTGGCCTGAAAGATGTGCTGGTGTCCTGCATCAGCAAACATGAGTACACAGCTCTGCTGCTTTGGAGGCAGTGATGCTCAGGGCACCCTGCACCACTAATCCACAGCAGAGAACCAACTCTTCTCATTTTCACAGCCACAGAGCTTTTCAGTTAAACATTCAGGGATACATCTTTTCATCTCTCAATAATTCTCAGTGAAACAAAACATGGACTTGCCAGGACTTTGCTTCTGCCTGGATAACAAACCTCTGAAGTCTTCTGTACAACAAGTCTATTATTGCTTCAACTAGCAGAGCATGCTTTCTTCCTAGGGTACAGCAGCTAATGCTCATTGAATTCTTTCTTCTGCTAATCATCAGCATCCAATTTCATACTGCCTTCTCAGTGTGCTGAACTTAAGGAAAAAAAGGTACCATGAGTACTGTGTTCAGATGCAAGAAAAAAAAACCTCACAGAGGAGTCCTGGATGTCTTCTGCAACTGCAAAATTCATTTTGCAGATAAAGATTTATCATGTAAGATCCCATTCCTAATCTGATTCACATACTGCATGCTAAACCACAGGCTACTGGCAGTATTCATCATTTATGAAGTTGCCTTGCTAAGCAGTTACAAATCCATGAGTTGTCATTATTTTCTCCTCTTCAGTAAGAACTAAAAATCCTCATGGAATAGCGGTGTCATTCCAGCTGTCGTGTAAAGACAGTTTTCCTGCATTTGAAAGCACCTTGCTTGCTTCTAATAGCCAGTGTTCTCTCTTTTCCAATTCCACCTTTTTACATCACAAGATAGTCCTAAAATGGATATAAACCTTATTTATATAAAGTGTAACCCAGATGAAAATCAGGTACAAAACATTTACCTATGACCAGCACTTGCAGTCACATACTTCAAAATAGTATCCTTCAAAATGCAGAGATTTACTGTTCCTTTGGTGAACAGCATGAGGTTCTCAAAAGCAGATTCTCACTACCCTAAACACAACCTTTTCCCCAGAGTAAGCTCTGCTCCAAGGTTCCAGTGCCATTTAACACTATGCCAGCAGCTTCTCCAAAACATAGCAAAACAGCAGTCCAAGTTTTCACATAACTACTAAATTAATAACTGAAAAATTAGACTGATTTCTTTTCTCAAAGTCCCTTACAGATATCCATGATACCTGCTTAGTTTTTTTTTTCCCTATACCTAAATTCTATAGGCTTCTTCCCCATAACTGACTGAATTTTTTTTTGAATGCACGCCATGTCAGGTAAGTTTGAATATCTTCTTAGCAGTCATAGTTCAGTGTGAAAGATGTATTTGTCTTGGTATGAATGTGAAGTGAAATGTCTCATCATGATATAAGTTCTGAAATGTAGATGCTTCTGAATTTAAAACAAGCAAAAATACAAAAGCACCTTGCAGTCTTTTCCCAATTTCCTGCTTCATGCCCCAGCTGGATCCTGCACTATGAAATCTTCAGTAGTAGTTTACTTAATCTTGGCAGTCACTCTCCTGGGGCGGAAAAAGCAAGAAAGAGAAGGAAATAAACTAATATTCCACTGAAAAGTTTCCCTATATAAATAATTCTGGATGTACAGGAGCACATTCAGCCTCTCCAGAACAAGGCTAGGAAATAGGAAATGCAATGCCTGGTTTCTGTGCTATAGCTGCCTTCACGCAGTGCAATCTGGTTATATCCTTACCTGTACTTTTTTATTCTTAGTCCACGCATTTCCCCACAGAAATACCATGAAGCTGTTAAGCGCTCTAACATTGCATACCCTCTGAGTGGTAAAAGTACAGCTGTCACAGACTTCCACTGTTAATGCCTATGATTTAACTTTTGGTTGTTTGTTTTGTTTCTTTTTTACTTTCTCCTCCAAGCTATTCCGTTTGGCAAACTCCCTATTCTGGAAGTAGATGGAGTTATCATTCACCAGAGCCTGGCAATGGCAAGATACCTTGCCAGAGAATCAGGTAACATATCTTTGACTATTTTCTATCTCAGTTCTGAACTGACCTTTAATGCTCAGGTAAAAATATATCCACAATAAAAACAGAAACAAATCAACAGCTTGGCAAGCCCAACCACGCAGAAGTCAACAGAAGGATGGCAATAATGGAACTAGTGCCTGGGGTTTGGGCTGACTTCTTCAGCCAACAAACTTTGTATGTGAATAAAGCATGACGGAAAGCACGACAGAAAGTGCATAACTTTGGCTTCCCTAAGGCTGACAGGGCAGTTTCCCCTGAAGCTAAACTTTGAGCTGCCAGGCTAACCAGACAGATGACCAGGAGGAGGAGGTTTTGGAAGCATTAGAGATTATCACAGCAGGCAGAGAACTCTGAAGCAGATTTAGGCAACAATTCTGAGCTAGCAGAGAGATTAGATGAGATGGTGACATCACTTGCATCTTTAAATACTTGCATGCTGTGGAAGTACTCAACCAGTTAGATAAAATGATATAAGACTTAGTAATGCAAGTAATCAAAGAGAGTAGACAGGCTTTGCTTTAGGTCAACAAGCTGTCATTCAAAATCATCTGCAAAATCGGTCTGGCTGAAGGCAAATATGTCCATGGCATGCTGAACACCAGAAAATTGAAGAGGGGGGCTGGGAAGCAAATACTATCCTACTTTTTTTTTTTTTCACTCTGAGCAGAGAGATGTAACATGCCTTTCAAAATATGTCACATTTTCTAACCGAGGAAACAAGCAGAAGTCCATAGCATTATTCTTCAAGGCACTAGCACAACATATTTTCAAGTGTGTCTGCAATACTCTGTTCCTGCCCATTTCCTCCAGCTTTGGTACAATCTACTACTTGCAAGAGAGGAGAATGATGAAAGTCCACCTGGTGATGAAAAACAGTGAGAAAGCCTGCCTTCCACCCAGGCCTCCTTCCTCCCCATCTCCTGTTGGAAGTCTGATCTGGAGCTGTGCTCCTTTTGCAACCTGAAGTTCTGACTTTTTCTGATCAATTTGCAGCAGTGCCAAATGTTTGGGCTCCGGAGCACTCTCAGGCCATGCTGTTCTCTTGTCAGCATTAGTCATGCTGCCAGCTACAGCAGGAAAAAAAAGCACATATGGAAGGGGAGATATATTTTTTCAACTTCATAGTGAAAACTTGCCAGTTCAACAGTTAAGTCTGTGTAAACATCACTAATCCTTTAAAATGAAGAAGTGGCATTTTTAGGTGACTGTCACCAACAAATCTTCTCTGAAGGTTCTTAGAACTTGATGCCCAAGAAGAGAAGCTCACCTTCAAAAGTACAAAGTTTCAATAAGGGAGAGGACTTGGCAGAGGAAGGGCCTACAGTTTGTGGGAAGCACAGCTTCCAGGTGAGACTTAAAAAAGAGACAGGAAGAAAAGGGGGACTTGAACCTGCACGCAGGTGAAAGCATAAATGCAGGTCTGTGAAATGAGAGCGAGGGAGAAAAAGTAGAGGTATTAAGAGAACCACAGGAAAGCCAAAGAACAACAGGGGAGAAAAGCAGATCTGTAAACAAGACAAAATTTGACTGAGGTCCATGATTACAATGTAGGAATCCAAAGTAAGTGGAATATCATGAAAATGACCTGGAAAAAGACCCGGAGAACATGTATTTTTATGAAAATGTTTACAGACTTTACCTTTGGGGTATTCAAAACTTCCTGCTGATGCTGTCTCTAACCTCCCCTTATATGCTTGCTTCCCACAGGTCTGGCAGGCCAGACGCCTGTGGAACAGGCATTAGCTGATGCCATAGTGGACACCATCGATGATTTTATGACGCTGTTCCCTTGGGCAGAGAAAAACCAGGACGTGAGAGTAAGGCAATCACTAATTTAAACAAAGATGCATGTAAGCCACGACCCTGTGTCTGAGCATGCCCTCTGGAGACACTGATGTGTGCCAGCCACTGGGCCCATCAGCACAGCTCAGCTCAGCAAAGCTGAGCTGGTGGAGCTCTGTGGTTCCTCCTTGAGGCTGATCCCACCTCCTCCTTCACCAGATTGTTTTAACCCTTGGTGGAAACTATGAGGCTGTCATGAGCTGCCCCTCACTAGTGCACCTGGAATCCAGGATGTGCATACACCAAACTGCTTTTCAAAAGGGGAGAGACAGAATACTTCCACCCCAGCTGGCACTGTGCAATTCCTCTCTCCTGTGACAAAGGACCTGTGCCCAAACTTTTCTGACTAACGAAATCACAAAGTTAAAAGTGTTGTCCCAAACCAGTAATAAATAAAGAAACAATATGAAAGTGCTCTGAAATGTTGCCGGGGAAAATCTGAGTGTGCATTTGAAGGTTTAGTATCAATGTGAATTACTTACATTTCCTAGTGATTTCCTGAAGTTTCCTGTTTGGGGAGGGAAAGTAAACTCATGAAATTTAATCATTTCAGAACAGCCACAGTCTTGCTGATACTCTAGTGCAGACACAACACTGTTGCTCCTCCATGGGGAAGCTCCAGTTGTAATAATGCCTGTGTATGTCCCAGCTTGTACTCAATCACTTCTCCAAAAAATGACCCAGATTATGTCACCAGTGATGAATTTAAACGGGAAGAGCTGGCAACCAACCCCTGCGTTCCCATATGCACGTATGCATGTAAGGTTACGTGATGGGGCCAAGGATGATCTGGAATCACTCCCCCCGGAATCCCCCCCCCCAACATTTTTCTCGCTGTTTTCCCTCTCTCCTCCCGGGTCCGCTGCCACCACCTTGTGGTCAAAGTGGTGTGCCATGGTCTCATCAGGCCAAATTTCAGTCATTTAAACACACTAAAATCAGAGCACCTCCCCAGGCCTGACAAGTGCTCACAGGAACACACGTCCCTAGAATGGTGAGAGGATGAGTTATGCTGTCTAGCCAGCAGGAAAGAGAAATCAAAGCAAGGTAAGGGGGGCAGAGGTGGAAGCTGCCCATGGAACTTCCCTCTGTGCCAAACACAGACTCTCCCTTCACCCCACATTCCCCAAAAACACAGCTGGCATTCCAAGAGCCTTGCACGCACCAGTGCAGAGCTCCAGGGCAGAGATGGGCAGGTTGTGCCACTCCAGAAGAGGGATCCTGCTTGTCCTCACAAGTTTCACAGCTCAGCTGTGCGCTCCTGTAGGTGGGGAAGATCATTACCACCACAATCACACGAGTTTGGGGTTTTCTTTGCAGGGTGGAAAGGTAGGGAGGGGATCACTTACCTAAAAAATAGGAAATACTGCAGCCCAGGGTACAGATATGAGATTTCTGGACTACAGACTTCTGGCTAATATTTGCAGAAAGCAGAAAATCATGTCACATCTTTGATCGGGTCTTTAGAAACACTGATTTAATTTCAGCCTGCCTTTAGGTTTGTTTCTACCTCTTCTAAATTTCATTCTTTTTTTCATTAACCTGAATTTCACAGCTGTAGAAATAATTCCATTCCCGTACACCAGTGCTTATTTACCCACACCCGAGTATGTTCTTCCAAAATTAGGCCAAGCACATTAACTGCACAAACTGTGCCACATGGGTTGACCAGATGGCTACAACAGTCTGTAGTCTTAATTGTTTCCATGCAGGTGAGAAGAGAAAATCAGTAGCAGTTGCCCTCTCCAAAGGAAACAGCTTATCTCTTTTAAAAGCAGCCTTAAAACTTTCTGCTCAAGAACAACCACCACCATACATAACCTCACGCTACAGCCATTAACACACAAATACTAAGGCCTTTAACAACATATTTTAGCCACCTCAAATCTTATTGCTGAGGAGACCAAAAAAAAAAAAACAAAAAAACCCAACAAAACAACAACAACAAAAAAAAACCCAAAAAACCAGAATGATCTGAACATCGAAGTTCAAAGATAAACCCCAGCAAAAGCTCAAAACCCAGGTTCCACATCTCATATGAGGAAAGATAAGTGACCAGCATCTGACTGGCAGCATGGAAACACGGAGCATAAAGGATTCTGGAAATCTGAGACTCTTGTATGCTAGAAAACATGACATTCAAAGGAGCCCCCGAGAAAATGACTGTGAGATGGTAGGAGTGTATTTTGTAGCTGGATTCTTCCCAAATTTATGGCAAGGCTCCTGTCTGACCATGGCTGGTAGCTGTTAGCATGGGAGGAGCAGCATCACCACAGACATCATGTCTCAGCATCAAAGAGCTCTCAGGTGTACATTAGGGGAGCAACTGGCTGTAAGCAAGGGCTCAGCGAGCCATGAATGCCATATTTTGGTCAACTGTAATATTTTTCATATTGCAGCTTTCTTTTTCACAAATAACAAACCTCTCAAAATTCGGTTTTGCTGGCTACTGTGCTTACACATTGGTGTGCATCTCTGTGTTTCGTTTTTCTACCAGAAAAAAGCCTTTGATGATATCCTCACCAACAAAGCACCTGAGTTACTGAAAGATTTGGATACTTTCTTAGGGGATAAGAAGTGGCTGGTAGGGAATTCTGTAAGTATAATTTTTGTTTCTCCTGTTCCAATCAGGTTGCATGAAAAATAAAGTCATTGGCTACTGTTGAATTTCTGGGTTTCATTTCAGCCCATGAAGCAGCTCTCCCCACAGTTAAGTCTTTGTTCTTACCAACACACAATTGGTCACTCAATTGAAAAGTGAAAATAATTTTCCATAGTATTAGAAAAGTGAGGCAAACCAGGACTAGGATATGCATTTTCTAAAGCAGTTCATAAGTGTGTTGACACAAAATGTTTTAAATGCCTTTGTGTGGCTGTAGAGAGCCTCTTTTGAGAAATTCCTCTTTCCCATGCAAACTATGCAAAACAAGACGATAACGCTTGGACACCTGTTGTTTTCCTGAGATGTTTTGGTTCCAGACAGAGTGTGTTTTGGAATTGGGCATTGTGGGACTTCAACCAATCACCCAAAGGGGTGGTTGACCACCTGATGAGTTCTTACCATATATAAAGGGGAATACAATAATAAACACTGGCTGCTGCCACTGATGCTGATTTAACTGCAGTGGCCGCATGTCCTTCCTTCCCGCTCTACAGCGATACCTTTGTACTCATTAACACAAGTTCATGACTACAAAGAGCTCTGCTTATTAGCACTAATTTATAACGCAATATGAAAAAAACCTCTACAAAAACATAGTACTGTTTTTTACCACAAACTGTTTTAAACATTTTGCAGCACAGTTCCAGCAGGAAAAACAAATATTGTAATACAAGTAATATTTGTAGCAAGGGCTTTATTTGAATGAATATTTACTGAAGTCAAGCCTTGCACTGCAACCTAACTACCAGCTCTGTAATTATAGGCTTCAAAAAAAACCCAACCCCAACCCAAGAACTTAAACAGATAAACTCGTGTTTCACTTCTGCATTTTTTGAGAATATTAATAGTCCTGACTTTTCAGATTACCAACTAAGATTTACTGCTTTCTCCCCATTTCCATTAGGTAACATGGGCTGATTTCTACTGGGATGTGTGCAGTACAACGCTTCTGTCTTGTAAACCTGACCTGGCAGACAAATACCCGAGGCTTCTGGCTCTCAGGGAGAGAGTGCAAGCACTTCCAGCTATTGCAGCCTGGATCCAGAAAAGGCCGAAGAGTGTAATGTAGATCAGCTGCTCAGAAAAACAAATGCATGTTTAGTTTTTAATAAGACAAGCATCCTAAATTATTACCTTCAGAATCATTTAAATTAACTTCAGATGAGTATGCTGTATCAAAGTCCACCACTTGTATCCACTTGCAAGAGAAGCTAAAATACTGATTTAGTAGAGTAATAAATACTGATTTAGAGAAGAGTGGTTTCAATCACATTCCCCCTCTACTAACACAGTGCCTGATCAAACCAATTAACATTTTGTGCACTCTCAAAGGGAGAAGAGAAGAATAAACGTTCCTGGAGAGCTGCAATCTCAGCAACATTTTGCCTATTGCAGTCTTTCAATCTGGAGGAAAGCAAGAAGTAATAGAGAAAGCACATATGTGGGACACTAAGCGAAAAAAAAAAGAAAGAAAAAAACAAGACCCACTTAGTCAATTAAATTCAAAAGGCTGAAAAAAGTGCTGGAGGAGCTTGAGTTAATGCCATGCCACTGAAAAAAACAAAAGACATCCAAAACAACCCAAAAAGCATTTGCACAGCTGATCTGGTGCCCACATCAACACCAATTTTCCGTAAGCACACCAGCTTCAAAAATATTCAACAGGTCTGTATCTCTGCAAGTAGGAGACACAAAGTGGGGGTTGGTGGTGGCAACCCAGAGTTGGACAAATGAAGGGTTTGTTTTCCCAGGACTGGGGAAAAGGTAGGTGGAAATCCTGGCAAGGTGGACGGGTGTAGATACAAGCATTTAAACAAACTCAAGGGCAGACAGGTGCTTGTGAGAGGTCTCAGTGTGTGGTGTAAGCAGATAAACCACAACAAACTCGGGCAAACCTTCAGGTTGGAACTGGTCACTGTTGGGAAAGTATTTCCCTTCACACTTGCTTTTCCCTTCCACCTTAAGTACTATTTCATTGAGTCCTGAGTGACACCAACCCACCATTAACAGAGACAAGTCAGGTACTGTCAGAACAGAAAGGACCAACCTTTACTCATTCCAGCATGGGATCTTCCCTTGCCTTGCAACTCCTTGCTTGCTTTGTTCTGGCTCCTCGAAGATTTTTCCTTCTTCAGCTCACAAACTCCTCTCTTCTACAGCAACTGACTTCAGAGAGTGGTTTTGTGGTTTTTTCCCCTCTGTACATCTTTCCCAATCAGAGACACATAATCATAGAAGAGTTAGGGTTGAAGGGACCTCTGGAGGTCATCTGATCCGAGTCCCTGTTCACACAGGGCCACCTAGAGCCACCAGCTGCCCAGGACTGCATCCAATCAGTTTTTGGTTATCTCCAAAGATGGTGACTCTACAGTCTCTTGAGGCGCCCCAATTAAAGAGGGTAGAAACAGTTACGAGGAAGAAAGAAAGGCAGAAACACATAGGAGCTTCACAGCACCTCAAGACAGATATTGACCCCACGGGTCTACGTGATTGCTTGAGGAACAACCACTGCTCAGACAGACTACATCAACTGATTCCCTACACATCTGAATCCACACACTCCACTCTAAAGTGTAGGGATTTTGTTTCAATCCACATTTGAACCACCCAGGTGAGAACATGCAAATACAATGGGATAAGAGTTGGGTGAGCATCATGCTCAACAGAAACAGACAACCCAATTAACTGTACCTTTAAACACTTGTGGTTGTCTGCTAAATCCCACTGTTATGTTCAACAGAACCAGTGGAATTAAAGAAGCATGGCAGACAAACTGATTCTTACCCATCTCCCTTCTCAAGTAATACAGTATTTCTTCACCTTATTTCAGCTGTACATCTTGGAACAGACACCACAGTCACAGATTATTTCTAGGACAAGTCAAGCAGTTTAGTTCAAACTTGGAAAACATTTTAAAAGCAGTAACTTTCCATCCATTTGAATTCGCAGAAATCATGTACAGTTGACCAAAATACCCACAGACTTGACCAAACCATTTGGCAGGAGTTCAATTTTTACAATCAGTATCCTAACACCACTGTAATTAGAGTATAATGACACACTAGTAATTAAGTACTGCTGGATAAAGCCGAGTCAGTTCAAATGGAACATTCCAGCCAGTCTGAAAGCTGCCTATTTGATCTGTTACCATCCCTCACCTGCCCCAAATCACCACAACCACGAAAACATTTTGTCAATCTATGGAATTTTATTTGAACAAGTTGATACAAAACCAGTACAGTACATCAAATGAACCAAAACAAGCAGAAACAGACTCGAGCATTGTCAAATAAGGCACATATAAAAAAATCTACACGCTGAATCCAGTGAAACAGACAGTTTTTATATATATATATATATTTGGAGGTAGAAATAATTACAAAAATACTGACAAATCTTAAGCAGTAGAAGATTTGTTTAAACAATTCCTACGTAGGTCCCCATTTTGAAAAGTGATCTGTAAAACATTTATTCAGCATCTGATGTTGGCACATTTTGGCCATTTATGCTTTTAGACATCAAAAGAATGCTATTGGTGTTAAAAATTTTCAACACCATGAGGAATACAATAAAAGAACTACAAAAAGTTAAAAATGTTCATAAAACTCCTGGTCAACAGTAGAGTCCTTGGGGTACATCATCACCTTTCTTCCTTGAATTTCACAACATATTTACATTTTAGAGACCCAATGAAGCTTTTAATAGCGTGGCTATATCTGCTGGAATGGTTCCTTCTTCTCCTGAGGAATACAAACAAGCATTAGTACAGCTTAAAATACTTCATGTTAACAGATAAAAGTCTACATCCCCAAAACTGTATAAAAATTCTCTGCTTGTAGGACTTTGTCACTGATTTCTGGGTCAGACTCAGAGAGCACTTCCTGTCAAATCAAAGGATAATCAGCAAAAATACATCTTTCTAGTTGAACATAAAAAACCTCAAACAACAAAAGGCTTGTCTGTATCAAGAACCTTCTTTTTTTAAGAGTTACATATTGCAGCAGCTTTAATTTACTGAAGTGTAAATTAATGTGCAAGACACATAATTATGTGCAAAACACCTACCTGATTCTGCTGCAGTCATATCTTGTTCTAACTTCAGTTTCTGTTGGCTGATTTTGAGCATGGACTCTTCAATAGTCCCCTTACTGATAAGCTTTATGACTTTTACTTCTCTGAAAACCACAAAATAGGATAAATCTTTTTTCATCGTTTGGATTAGTGCAAAAGGGAAGGATATATGCCTTTGTTCAGCTGGCTGGAGTTTAAAGCAAGGATGAGGAAATGAATAAAAGTGCAATAGAAAGAGCTTTTAGTTTTTTTCCATGGAAAAATTGCTCTGTACTGCCAGAAAATGTGTTTTCTCCTGCACTCCCAGCCACTGCAGAAGTCTGGACAGTCACAAAATCAAGTAAAATTCTCCCTAATTCCATACTACAGTTGAAATACCAGTTATTAAACATATTCTATGGTTTTCACTCTTTATGATAGGGTGGCACTTAAGAGCTTAGAAGTCTCTTGAAGAGAACAAACAGCTTGGTCAAACAATCCCAAAGAATTCAGATTTACCTTGAAATGGTTCCCAGCACAAGAATTTGAGAACTATAGAGAATTGGAGAGTTGTAGAAAACTAGAAAAAGGAGGAGAGTGTAGATAATATTTGTTCTGGCAGCAACATGTACTAAGACAATTACAGTTCCGACCTCCACACAACCTAGAGCTGGTTTATACGAGCCTCTGCTTAAAATGGAATTTTTAATCATAAATATTGTCCTTTTAGCCTCGTTTGAGAGCTTGCCTCCAAAAAAACCCAAGCATTATAAATAAATAACATCTTACCGTGTCTGACCTACTCTGTGGCACCGGTCTTCTGCTTGCTTATCGTTGTATGGGTTGCAATCAATGTCATGAAGAATAACAACATTTGCTGAGGTCAGATTAATGCCCAAACCACCAGCTTTGGTTGACAGAAGGAATACAAATATACCCATATCTGTATTGAACTGGTCTATTAGATGTATCCTGCAGAACACAAGACACCATGCATCAGGCTTTGAAAAACACACCACACTGGCTCCAGAGTTGAATACAGAAGTTGGAATGATGGTCTTTGGAAAGAGAGGACAGTGGCACTGCACAGCAGCTCCGAAGCACAGATGTTATGCAGAAGGAAAAAGGGTACCAAAAGTCCTCTGCAGTAACGAAACATACTGAGTGACAGATCAATAACAAAGAATGAGAAGAGGCTTAGAAAAAGATTTTTGATGATCACAGGACACAAAGGGCAAGTTGGAGGGAAGACTGAAATACATGAAACAAACAGGGAGGCAGGGGATGAATTTTGCTTCATGACCGTCTTCTGTACTAACTGCACATACAAGGGCAGAAAGAGACATCAGCTTTGCATGGGAAGTGACACCACAGCAAGAATGACAGTTTCTTGAAATGAAGGAAAAAGCAACCAATTTTTTTTTTAAATTATTGAAACAGAAAACTAGCACAGCTCAAATACAAGAAAAGTACTGCAACATTTTCAGCTGCAAGTACAGACTGAATGGTTTGTCCTCCAGAAGCAAAGTGGTTTATGTGTCCATTGTAAAAGAGATATACTCTACTTCCAAGGAACAGCTACAGGTGTTATGGCATGCTGACACACAAATCAAACATGCCACAAACTGCTGAAGATACATCTTATTAATTTCGATGGCTAAGACTGTAATCCATCCATCCAAAACTCATCTTTCAACCTCACCCTTACTAACGTGATCTGAAATTCAACATGAAACACCTTCTAAAGCAAATATGCGGTGACCACAGACTTCTACACATTGGGAAACAAAGGTAAAGTCTGAAGTCACCTCCTCCTCTCCCTCCACACGTTCACTTTCTCTCATTTTTGGCAAGAGTCACATACCGATCAGAAATCTGTGTTTTTCCATCCAACCTAATGTATCTATGTTGCCAGTGTTTTAAGAAAACTTCCAAGATATCCAGCATCATGGTAAACTGGCTAAACAACACAACTCGGTCATCCTGGAAATGACAAAGCAAAACCAAAGTTTTAAAACATGTCAATTACAAACTGCCGAAATTCTTTATTGGTGCAAATGCATGATTTTACTTTCACTGAATCCCTGTTTTTTAAAGTACAAGACTAAGCTGAAATGAATCAAGTCAGGATTGACTTTCAGTGACAATATCCAGTATTTCTGCTGCATTAATCCATTTTTTTCAGTAATCTTCTAGTTACTTTGTATTTAGGCGACTCAAGCAAATCACGTATCAAATGCATAAATGACAGCCCTACTCCATCCATAAACATCAATCTAGTTCAATGCAAAACTTAAATTTAAATAATATTTCATAGAATATAGAGCAGTAGCACTGTTTTGCCTGAAGTAATCAGATACACATCATCCATTTGTGCAAATTCAGGATACTCTGAACCATTATCTGCTTATTTGTAAATTAACCCTGTTTGAAACTCAGGGCAGGACTTTAAGCAGGGACTGCTTACCTTTACACTGGCTGAACACACACATGATTATGCTAATGTAACACAGTCTTTTTCAATTGCCAAGACAAGGTCAAAGTCCATGAGGTGTGAAAATTATGCAAGACCCCATATATTATAAGGTATTTACTTGGGATCAATATTCTGAAGCTTGGAAAATAGGGAAAGTTTATTTATTTCAGCTCTCTAAAGTGATGTGCATACTCAGGGCTGCACATAAAGCTGTACATGTTGCTTTGCAATTTTGCACATGCGCTAAATCACATTGCAATACTCCACAGCAAAGCACCTGGGTTGCATACAGGGCCAGAAGATATTAAGCAGTTATTTAGAGACACTCCTTAGACAGACAGGAAATAAAGTTTCAGCCATCTGTAATACCTTCTCTTTAAGGTCAGAGAGAATGCGTTCCAGTGCTCTAAACTTTCCAGAATCCAAGATCTGATCCATGTCTAACTTGAAGTCACTGATGTGAGAATATTGCTTACAAAGCAAATGCAGCTCAAAATCTGTCATTACTGTCATATCTTCAAAGATAAGGTCAGGGTTAGCATCACAATGTGTGGGTTCCTGTTGGCAAAAACAAAGGGAAATAATGCAATACACAATCTCACCAGAGAAAAAAACAAAACCACCAAGCAGTAACAGCCAAAATTTCTGAAGGAACAAAGTATCACAACTAGACATGGACAAATGCCAGTGCATGGCTCATGCAAGTAACAAAAGATGAACTCTGCAACCCCAGGTTTATAGTAGAGGATCATTATTTCACACTTTAGCTTTTACAAGCACTTGTACTACCAAAAACTAAGAAGGGTATGCTTAACCTCCATAGCAATTACCTAGTTCCCATCAAGCCCTAAAACCTTTTACCCCTTTATTAGACCTCTTCCCCTGAAGACACATTCCCTAGATGTAAGGTGGGTAGAGGGATCTCATGCCTGGCAGTTAGCAGGGGAAAAAAAAAAAGCCACATCTGGAGAGTATGCTGGTATGAGGAGGAATAAAGAGAGACAAAAATCCTTCACAAACCAATGGGTCACTTCTTGCTTCCCCCCATCCTTGTCTGGCTTCACTTTAAAACAAAGCTGAAGAATAGTCAAAGCCAGTTGCAACTTTCTTAGAGCACCTGCTGCACATTCAGATTATTTTTTTATATTTTAGAAAGAAACAACGATTTTCCACAAACTCCTCAGGCATTAACCCCAGCCAAATTACAAAAAAACCCAAAACCTTAACAGTTCAATACTTGTGCCTTCCCTATTTTAACTCTATACAGCCTGGATTTGCTGCTACTGAATTCAAGTGCTCACCTAAGATTTTTTCATAAGCACTTTGGCTTTAAATTTTGGGGTGGGGGGGAGAGGTGTTAAGAATGCTAATGAAAAGGAGATGACTGCAGACCCACAACTGTTCTCTCCATTCTAATGATACAAGAATCAGTGTTAAATATGTACAGAGCTGGATTAGAGCACTGGAGAGATGCAGAGAAATAAAAAGCAGCAACAATGAATTAAGTTTGGCAAAGACACACCTTTGACCAGAAGACTGACAATAAAAGTAACCAACCAAACAAACACAACTCTATTCAAGTTTGGATTAGAAATTCTGAGAAATGAAGGATCGCTTCTGAATCTCATCCCCTTACCTTGAGCATTAGTGTGGACATTGTCCTGAGCTTGTCAGTCGTGTAACACTGACGATGCAAAAGAGGGTGATTGGCCATTTTTCTAAGTTGCATCATTGCATTTCCCATATCAGAGCTTTTCTCTGTAAACAAAGAGATAAGATATGTATGTACTACTGAATATTACTATCTGACACATCTTTAGCTGTCAGGAGAAACTTATTTGTAAGAATTCAAATTGAAAATTCACCTACTACTTGAACTTCAGAAAAATTCATAGAAGGGATACAGAGAATTTATGAGCATTAGACATTTCTACAACGCAAAGACTTTGTAGTCACATTCAACCTATGTCTGAGCATGAAAAAAATCCACCAAAAGGAAATGAAGTCCTTACATACCATTACTGTCAATAGTTTTCTTAAGCTTGTTTAGGAGAGCAAAGTAGAGTTGTTCCTGTTTGTCAGACATGGCACATAATTCAATGAGATCTTTTTTGGGAGGTAGCTGTTTAAGGACCTGACAAAACAAAATCATACCAGATCAAACCTGTACTGTTGTGGAAGTGCAGAATTACTGACCAGTCTTACTGCTTTTAAGCTGCTCTACTCATGCTCCTCATCCCAACTCCTTTCACTGCTTGCAACTTCAGTAACTCCAGCAACAATTCGACTTAATCAGATCTTGATCTGGATTATACATCAACCCTCCCGTCAAGTAACATGGTCTGCACACTCCAGAACTGTATGACATAATATTATATGCAACACCAGGAATCTGCTCCCCTGCTAATCAGCGTTGCCCTCTTCAGACCACTGACCACTGAAGTCTGCAAGCACACATCAACATTTCTTAAGATCAGTAAGTAATTTCACCTCCTATTACACTGTTGGTCTCAAAGATTACCAGGCTTTTTGATAATATGAAACCATCATTGTAAAAATAAAATGTTACCTCATCTTTTACTCTTCTCAGAATGAATGGTTTGATTATCTGCTTTGCATGTGCAATTCTCTCCTTCTCATATATGCTTTGTTCTTCAGCACTCTTCTAAGGAAAATATTGCAAGAATTCAATTACAGTGTGAAGTTTTCAGCTGTAACACCACCACCATAACTGTTCTAAGCTGATGAAACCCTCAGCCAGAACAGACATACTTAACACGACCATTAGTATCCCAAGATACCCTGACATATTTTTCTTTAAATGGTTTATTTAATTGTCTCATTTTCTAGATTTTCATGATCATATTACATGTTTCCATTATGCACCACCAGCAGTCTTCTAGAAAAAAAAAGTTATTTTCAATAATAGAATACATCAGAGATACTCACTGTTTTTGATGAGAACATCCTTCGAATTTCACTTGTGCTGCTGCTGAACATATGGGGCATGACAAAATTCAAGAGAGACATCAATTCCAACAGATTATTTTGAACTGGAGTCCCTGTTAGCAGCAAGCGATTCTTGGCCTGTTTGTCCAAAGTGGAAATAGCAGAGAGAAACATCAAACAGGCTAAAAATTCACATTGGCAAAACTCACACAGCTACAGAGAAGTGAGAAAAGGAGCTTGATTTAAATTATAAATATTGAAAGTTATTCTATATCTGGAACTCACGGAATAATTTCCTTGTTAAGTCAACAAAACTGTTTACAGATATGTGGGGGATTGTGCACACCTCAATTTAAGACAAATAAAAAAAAGCATTCCTGGATCTATTAGACTTTTCTTGATTGTTCTGTTTGGGTTTTGTTTTGGTGGCTGTTGTTGGGGGTTTTTCGTTGTTTGTTTTCTCTTTTCTCGTAATGACTGTGTTAGTTGTTACTCCACATCAAGTTCCTTAATGTCATAAAGTACTTAAGCACAAATCAGCCTCTTCAAAAGGCTATTGATGAAAACATGATCTTGAAAAATAAGTTGCAGTAAGTGATCTTAAGTATATTATTATTGTACAAATACTACTGTGTTAGATCACAATAATCAGAGAAAGAGATGTACTCAAATCTTCTTTGTCAAAACTCTGCTGACTCAGGCTGCAAGCTATTAGAAAAATTATTTGAAGGCTGGCTTTTCTTGCACAGTTGTATTGGAGCAACTCCTTAAATACTACAAGGTTCCAGCACAAGTAATCAGAACAGCATCTTCAAAATCTTTCCTACTATGCGGCAAAACTGGGAATTTGCTTAATACTGAAACTGAAGCACTACCACCATTGTAATGACACTACAGGAAATTTATTACATGTTTTTGTAAGCTTATGTCTTCCAGAAAGAGATCACAGTGCAGGATCCACTCTTTAGACCACACCAACACTTAAATTCACTTGCATACTGTATTTTCTCTAACATTCTGCATAAATGAACTTTACAGTTAATATTCTGTTTTCCCCCTGCCCACAACTACAACACAGAAAAAGTTGTCCCCTCTATCCCAACAGAAAGTAAACCTCTTACATTAATTGTCATAAGGTGCTGGTAGCGTACAGAACTCATGTTCTTGAGCATGTGACCTTCATCAAAAATTGCATAGTTAAGCTTCAACCTGCGAAACAGTCCTCGATCATCTGAGCTGCTGATTGCAGAGTTGTATCTGTCAGAGAAAAATTTCACTTGCACTTAGCCTATCTTTTAAAATGAATGTACTGTTATCACAATCAAATTAAATTCTCTAAAATCGTTAAGAGTTATGGAGAGAGTACATGAGGGGCAGTAAAACTGCCTGGAAGTAACCCATCATAACACAGTCTATTACTGGCAAATAATTACAGTTCACTTGATGAGCCAACACTCTCAGTACCATTTTCCAAAAAATTAATTTAAATTTATTACAATGTAATATTATCTATATATGCTGATAGACACATATCTAAAGCAGCCACACATACTATCTGTTACACAATAATAAAATCCTAGTTAACCACTACCTGAAACCAAGCTCCTAAAACTGTTTTTTTGTACCACTAGAGGTCAGCAGGACCTCACTAAAGCTCACTTCTTGTAGGTTTTTTAACCGTACTTACGTAGTCACAATCACATTGAAATCAACGACTTTATTGTGAATGTCCACCCTGAGATGTTTTCTATCTTCCTGGGATCCTACAGAAGGACAGAACATAAAAATAAGTACAATTACATACACTTACATACATATAAAAGTTAAGGGCATTACACAGAAATCATTCATTAGTAAGTAAGTGTACTTAAACAACTGTCTTAAAACAATGCTTCCATGAGAAACTCATCTTCTCTTAGACTAACCACGCAAGCAACTGCATTAGTGTATTATTGGATTAATTTCTAAATTGGATTCCTCACCATAGTAAAAAAGGACATTCAGTTCAGGACACCACAGATGAACCTCTCTTATCCAGTTATCTGTAAGACAACATCAAAACAAAAATCCAGTCATTTATACTTTATTACGTCTTACGGTTTCACATCTCAGCAGTCAACCAAAACATCTGATTTTAATGTAAATCCCTTTAAATCTTCCTGAGGGTCAAGAAGTGTTCTGTCTTAACACTGGAAAACTGGCAATATTTAAAACACTAAACAAACCACAAGTGGGCTTTTACTAACTCTTGCTTAACCAGCTTGCATTTTAAATTCCTACAGAAACAGACCCTGCATGGTCTGTAACAACCACATAAAACCAAGACAATGCTTAACTTTGCAGCTTCATTTCTTCCCTAGACAGTTAACTCCTCAGAAAGCAAACCACTTCATTTGTCAGTACTTGCCTCCAGAAGTATGTCATCAGGAGAGACAGGGCCTCTGGGAGCAGGCACAGGAGCCTGACAAGCCAGCCCAGCTCCAGGTGTGCAGCAGCAGAGTGGCCACAGGCAACATTACTGTGGCCAAGGGGAAGCTGCTTGACAGCCAACACAACTGCTGAGCCCAAAGCACAGCAGAAGGGGGTCTCTCTCTCTGGTAAATGCCACTTGGGCATGGGCTGCACCCAGACCAGGGGAGGAGAACCTCCAGGGAAGTGTCAGGAAAGCTGCCAGCAGACTGCACTTCCCAGGAATACCCATGCCGGATGGCTTGGGCCAACCTGCCACTACAATTCAGTCTCTGAGACTGACTTCACAAAAGCTCCTTTGTTCATACACTTATGTACACCTCAAGTTTTAAGTAATATGCATTATTAAGAGCTATTTAAAAGAAGTGGGTTCTAGTGGAGTTTGAAAGCACACTAAAACCAGCAATTTCCAACTTAAGCTGAAGAACAAGAACCTTTTCTGGTGTGTCAAGAGCAATTGTTGAAGCCCAAGTATTTTCTATTAAAAGCAGAATTTACTTTCTAAATTCACCTTGTTACTTTCTCCTTTCATTCAAAAAATTCAAATTTAACTCAAAAACAGAACACACAACTAAAAGACAGTCAGCCTCATCATTTTAGGATTTTCATCTGCTCTGACAGATGCTGTGCAGCAGAGGAAAAAAGACACTGAATGTTTGAAATGTCATGAAACCTAATCCTAAGCACAGCCTGAAGACTAGGAAGTTCAGCCAATATTCAAAGAGTAAAAAGACTACTTTGCTACACAAGTTAAAATTCTAACAAGCAGCTTTATTTTTTTTCAAAGTGTACATATCATCCAAGAGAAGGTCCATGCTTGGTCTAATTAATTCAGAACAAGCATGCCTGCAGTATGGTCTGCATTCCAACTCAAATTAGTTAAGAAGCTGAATATCACCATAAGAAAACCAAGCCTTCTCTCATCAAATCTTTGCTTTACAGTCTGTCCATTACTGTTTTTTTTTCTTTTGTTTTCTAATAACAATATTTTTGAAGCTTGTAACTTACCTAATGTTGAAGCTGGCACAACTATCAAATGGGGACCTCTATTGCCCTTTTGGTAGAGATAAGCTAGAAATGCAATAGCTTGAATTGTTTTTCCTAAGCCCTAAGAGAAAACAAATACATTTAAATAAAATTTACAATCCGTAGAACATAATACTCTTTTGTACTCATAAAATAATTACACTGTAGTGAAGGCCCAGTAAGATTAGAAATCTGATTGGAAAATTTGTTCTGTTTTACAGAAGACAATTCCTTCGTAAGTAGAACCTCAGCCAAACTCCATTATCATTTCAGCTCAATATTTGAACAAAGATTCATCTCTTCCATTTATGAACTTTTTCATTTTAGTTCAAATTCATCCCTCAAATCACTTTCAAAAATTTACCTTCCTGAACAATGGTGCAGAAATAGGATTACTTGGAAACTAAATGTTTACTTCCATTTGAGCCAGTTGTACAAAGGATATTCCAACTACTTCTGAAGCGGAATTTAACATGGAAAACAGATTTCTTTCAGTAAGCCTACACTTCCTCCAATACTCACTTTTTCCATTTTCTGTATCATAACTTAAAAAATGTAATGTATCTACCACAAGATACACATAGTCTTAGGCAGTGTTTCTCAGCTCCCGTATATGTCATGTTTCTAAGTCACAGCAATTCCTTCATGGTTCATCAAAAGATGAAGAGCAGCCAGGATTAAAAACAACAGATCACAAACTCAGCAGCTGCATCACTAAATTTTTCTGCTGCAGAACTACTGGTGGTGTCAGCACCCAGCAAGACCTCAAATCCATAAGCTTGTCTCTCTCAGTTCAAAGGTTATAGGGGAGTGTAACGACAAGAGATGGTGGGAAATGTTGCTTCTGGAGAAGCAGAAAAGGTTTTATCCACTTGGTTCTTCTGGATTGTTAACTGCCTGTTTTGAAACTGATGGAGAAATGTAGAAAATAGGGGCTCACTACACAGAATGCTGGACAAGTAGAATGAATGATATTTATGGGTATGGAGCTGTTAATACCAATGGGTTGAGAATAACCTGTCATGGTAGAAACTGCTTCCATTGCATCAGAAGACACCATGTGACTTGTAACATCAGTGTCCATGAATCTCAGAATACCTTTGACTTTCAAATGGAAAGTAAGGGCTAAGCAGCCTCTAAGGTCTTGGAGAAACTATTTGCAATTTAAGATTACTTATAATCTGCTTGAGGCTTCTAGGCAAGGATTTAACAAACTCATTTTTTGCAAAATTTTAACGATTCAATGATCAGTTTCACACTTACCATTTCATCAGCCAAGATGCCATTTAATCCATGTTTATACAGCAGTGCTAACCAGTTCAAACCAATCTTCTGATATGGCTTCAGTTTCAAACTGTTAAAAACAATCAAGCTTATCACCACCTTTTATTAGTTTCCCCATGAAACTTTACACATGGTAATCACATAATGCAAGCTGAACATTGCCTTTATTTTAATGCACTCCGGATTTCCTTGTGTAGTGAAAAACACAAACTTTATTTAATCTGTCACCTGAACACAAACGGAGTTGTTTATCTGAATTTTCATAGACTTTAAATGATCAAAGTGAGTAACACAAGAAATACTTTTCTTCTAAAAACAGTGATATGTAACTAGATAAAAGCAGTTACGGAACCACTAAATCTTAAAATACACAATAAATTAAGCACCATTTAGCAGCTGCATCCCCAAGTTTGCTCTGTTGTACAATTACTGGCTGTGCCAGCACCAAAGAAAAACCCAAACCCAAACACACAACCCATAAAACACACTCAAAAGCAAGTCATCCAGTTAAGCACTTTTTTCCAAAGAAGCAGCATCACTGACATGCTTCCTCCAAAGACTTCCTGCTTCCTCCCAGGTTTTATTTTCATACAGTTGAGAATCCTTTGGCTGTTTATTTGTTGTAACAGCCTCCAACTCTAATTCAAGTTGCTACTTTGGCCATTCCCACTTCAGCCCTACACTTCCTAACCCTTAGGATAATGCCCTCCACCATATCCATATCCATATCCATTTCTATTCCTCCTAAGCTCTCTCTTTACTCCTAATACCCATTTGGAGACCCTTACCAATTTGCCCCTCTGAAATAAATCCTTCCCCACAACACATGCCTGTTGCCACTCCCACTGTATACAGACTTCCACATTACTTTGCACATCTGAACTTCCTGACCAAGGTCTTTCATCCAGCTGATAAACCTTCTCAGTTTGCTCACATTTCTTCCAACTTGGCATTTTTGTAATCTAATCCCATTTGAAATCTGTCCCTCACTACAGAAGTTTGTTTGGGCTTTTGTTTGAAAAAAGTTGACAACTCATGGTTCTAACACTCAAGGTTGGCTTTTACATTCACAAAAACTGAAGGAAGTAAAACAAGGTATTAAGCACAATTACATATATATTTTTTATGTTCTTATCCTGCTAACCAGCTTTCTTGATACACTTAAAAAATATTTTAGATTGCCTCAAGTGTTGCACATCACTAACTAGCTCACTGAGAGCTAAGTAACAAAAATCTGCAACTCTGCTTTCAGAGACTACATTTTTGAAAACCCCAGTCTTCAAGTACACCTTACTGTCCAACACCCTTATAAGTATAAAAAAGAAAAAGATACCTCCGATTCAGAATGGAGGGTTGCTCTACGTTCCATTCACATCCTTCATCTCCAGTAATCCTGGTTACCTGTTTTGTCAGTTTATTGGAAATGTCTTCGCATTTATTCATGAGCTTTAGAACCACATCCCTTTCCTTCAGCAGTATCTTGCAGTTCCACACTATATCCTCTGACAAACCAGCAGTCTTAGTCATCTTTGTAAACTGCAAAATAATAAAAAAAATTCTATGAATATTGGCAGTAGCAGTAAAGGTGCTACAGTGAAAATCCACAGCTGCTGCAGGCAATTATTCAAGTAGGAGACAACAACAGCATCCCAATCTTCTCTCAAAACTTCAAATACTCCTCACACACTTGGCACATTGTAAACTGTGTGAATGCACACCAAAGGTCATCATTACAGTTCCCCACACTGTGAAACTTGAAATCTTAAGAGATTCAAATTTTCTGAGGAGTTTCTAATGTAAAATACTGGAGCTTCAAACTCAAAATCCTCAACAGAAGGCAACGTACAGTACTATTCCGGCTTTGAAGGCCAGGCCCACTAACAGGACAAAACCCCAAAAGGAAGGAAAAAAACCAACTGATTCTCATTAAGATGCCCTTTTAAGCAAATCCTATTAGATACTAAAGATGTAAGATGTAAGCATAATGTAGACCTCAAGGCAAACAAACAAACCTATAAAGAAGCCTCCTATATTTCGTTATGGGTCTGTCTGGGGCTCAGCATTACTTGGTTCCACTTCTAACTCTACCACAAATGGCACATTCAAATTGCACTTAGGCATATTAAAAGAAAAAAAGGCTAATAAGTTTCCCAAAACTACGCCAGATTTTCTGTGGTCACCAGCAATTGACAGTACAGAGAAGTCTTACTTCACCATTTGCTTCCTTTAAGTCCACAATATTTACTTTGTATTTACTTCCTCTAAGCTTCATATGTTCACTAAGGTATGAACACTCTACATGTCAGAGCCAAGCAGCCTGAAGTCGTGTCAGAACAGGCCCTTTGGGCCCATTGATTTCTCTTGAATTCCATGTAGTGCCATCTGCAGAAAGTGTAAAACCTACCAATAAATATATTTCTGCAGCAACTGGAGTCATATTTGTACTTACACTATTTTCACATGTAGTTATGCATATTTCACTGTAAAGAACAGACTTTTTTTGTTTATTAATGGATTTAAAGAATTGAAGAATACAAGATCCTTCAGATTTGCCATTCTTGTATTAAAATAGAAGTAATTTTCACACAGATTTTTCTGGATTTTAGATCAGGGATCTGTTAAAATTTAGCACAAGACTTCATATACATATATCCTCCAAGAGTTCTTTCCATAAAAAAAGGAGTCGTATGATCCATCTATCATGTGTTATTTAACTCATCAATATTTCCACATTGTAGAGTAAAAGCAAGTTTTGTTAAGTTGAAGAGTATAACCAGACTAAATTCAAAATATATAACCAGCTTTCATTAAAAAAATAAATGGAGGGAGGAAATTACAGTTTG
>VZRZ01004061.1:3190980-3218620 GCA_013398175.1 Climacteris rufus | reverse complement strand
AAACCCCAGAAGGTTTACCAACACTCACAGGTTAGACCAGGCTAAGGTGCACATGTCAACACCTGCAAAAAAGTTTTCTAAATAGACATCTCTATTTAGAAATAAAAAAGAACATGGCTTTTAATAGATGACTACAAAATTTCAACATTTGTTTTGATGCCTAAAGCTTTGGTTGGCATGAATAGAAATCCTGTAATCCATAAATAAAGGTGTGGAGAATAAAGCCATCTGTTAGTAACAGAAATTTTATTGTTTCATGTCAGCATATTAACATTCATGTCCAAGTTGCAACAAGAAATACTTTAGCCACTGGTTTGCATGTGAAACACAGGGTGTTACCCTCTTCAGAACACAAAGCAGATGGGTGGCCTTTGGTTCCTAGAGGTTCTGACACCCTTGCAGGTTCATTTTTTACAAAGGGGCCCAAAAACATGAGACCATCATGGAGACTGAACTCAGGAGCTTTCACAGCTCACTTCGCTCAAGCTTATGTTACACCACTTGCAAAATGATGTAGGATTGCACTTTACTGCTAAAGGGTGAAAGTCAGCCTCAATCTCAATCAACAAACTCCATTTCCACTTTAAGCAGTTTCCCATTTCTGACCTGATGCATTTGCTGCTTGCCTTCAGTTTGCTTTGGTGCAAGGTGCTTCTGGATTTCCTGCCAGTCTGGTTTTTGTGGCAGTTTGTAACCAACCAAGTGGCAGTGTGCAACCAAGCAAAATGAGGTGATAAAAAAGCTGGAGCTCCCTTGAGACTGTATCTCCTAGCTCACATTCTGCTTCAGTGTACAGAACATGATGGACACGTACATCCACCTTTGCCTGTTCACCTCTCCCAGTTCCCCAGAAGTGATACACTGTGTCAGAATTTCTATGTAACACTTTCCATCAGCTTGTACGTATTCTATAAGAAGTTCCATGAACACAGTTTAAATCACAAAGTCTTTCAACGGCTTATTTTGTTATAGAATAATAGAATACAGAATACTACTGTGAATGAGAGAAACGAGAGGATACAGCAAACCTCACATGCATTTTTACACCGAAAGGAAATTCAAGTAGTTAACAATTATGAACCTTAAAAATAAGAAACTGAATTGCATTAAACCCTCTCCAGGGTTTACCAGAGGCAGCACAAAATGGCACTGGGCACACACAGCAGGCCAAGGAATAGACCACCACCCCAAGCCCCAAAACCTCAGCCAAGTTCTGCCAATGTTTCTTGGCAAACACTGAGCCCAGACAGGTATTGGCCTTACATGACTCTCACAGCCTCTCTGTCGAAGAAACAGCACTGAGCACTGCAGTTTCCAACACTGGTCAATTCCAAATGGGAAAAGAGAGCACTGTTAATACAATTAAGCACCAACAAGTTTTTTAGAGGAGCAAGGATGGGGAGGAAAGGCAAAGAAATGCTTTCACCAAGGAAAGAAATCACGCTGCCTGCTGGCCCACAATGTGTGCCAGTGGGGTATAACCAGGACCTCAAAGCAAACAGGAGAGAAAGGTGAGAAGCCAACATAGGAGACTGAGGGGGGAGCTCACAGCTGTCTACAGCTTCCTCACATGGGGAAGCGGAGGGGCAGGAACTGATCTCCTCTCTGTGGGTGGCCAGCAACAGGACCTGAGGGATGGCAGGAATTTGTGTCAGGGGAAGTTTAGGTTGGGTATTCGGAAAAGGTTCTTCACACACAGGGTGGTTGGGCACTGGAACAGGCTCCCCAGGGAAGTGGTCACAGCACTCACTAAGCCTGACAGAGTTCAAGAAGCATTTGGACAATGCTCTCAGGCACGTGGTGTGACTCTTTTGAATGGTCTCGTGCAGGGCCAGGAGTTGATCCTTGTGGGTCCCTTCCAAATCAGGATTTCTATGATTCTATGAAAAGACTCACAAGGAGAGGAGGTCTCTCTTAAGAGCTGCTGGTTTCCTCCCTCATGACTGTCTGGAGGAGGTAGAGACCATGAAGCCAGAGCAGGCCTGCACTGAATGAGAAAAACACTGACCCCTTGCACACCTTGCTGAACACTGGACCCTTGCACAGGATCTACTTAACAGAGAACCTCAGACCAAGACACAGGGAGTTTCCTCTTTCCCTGTCCTGCATCCTGGTCTTATCCTTTCCTCCACCTTGCCCTCCACAGACAGCAACACTCTTGGAGCTCATCCCTGTTTCTTCTCCTAGCTCTCCCAGACATGCTTTCTGCTGACCACCCTTAAGTTTGTCTGCCCCTGCACCCCCATCTGCTCCCCTTGTGCTCTAATCCCCAATTCCCAGCAGTGCAGAGCTGCTCCTCATGATCTCCCATGTAGCCATCACACCTCCTCTTCTGTCTCAGATCCACGCTTGGGCTTTACAGAAGCACCTGGGGCCACCCTTCCAAACCTTCTGCCTCAGAAAGCAGTCTGCAATTTAAGTTGTGAATATGAGGAGCACTGAGAAAGGTGCTCTCAGAAAACACATCCCGATTTCTTTTGTTACCTGTTACTCTCCCTATGCACACAATGTATTCCGGAGAGAGACCACCAGTCCTGGCACACAGAAGCATCACCTCTCTGAGGAGACAGACATCCCAAGGACATACCTCAGGGCTCTTTATGCAAGTTAGTGTTTGAGAGGGGGCTCTCCCAGCTAGTCGTGTCCAGCACTGAATACTGGATAAAACTTCACTCCCAGAAAATGTAGCATCTAGGTCTACAGCGGCAGCATTTCTAAACTGCCAAATGAATTAAGTATTTAATTCATAAATTTAATTAATATATGTGAGCAAGGACAGTTTCAGCTGTCTCCATTTATTTTGAGAACCATGTCTGCTAAATATTTTTGCATATATTTTAAGCATTACTAGATCAAATATCTACTCCAAAGAAGTATTTCCAAGTGCTCTTATTAACCTTATAAGCTTGAAAGTCATATAAATTCTCTTGGAAACAAAATATCTTAGTCCAACTTAAAGAGGTTGTCTAGAATAAAAAAAGACATTCTGATTTATGCTTTCCTGGAATACAACATTCAATTTACAAATAAGTAGGCTTTAGTTTTAATCTCAGGCTGAGAACCTTAATATCTTCCTCAATTCTAATAATGAACAAGTGGTAACAGTTTCTAGTGCTTTAAATTGCGTTACACAAGATACCATTACAGTAAAAAGAGACCTTAAAACTAAGCCAATTTCTTTAATGCTGTAACTGAATCAGCTCTGTCCATTATTCTAACCACTCTTATTAACTGGTAGGAAAAACACTGGGTTACTGAGCTACTGGATCTCTATAAACAATTAAATCCACACTGATACAAAACATCTGCTAAAATCTGCTGCAAACCACTTCTACCCTGGGCAAGTACTCACAATGCTACATAAACATGTGGCTGCTGACAGCAGCAAGCTTTATGAAAGACAAATTTTGAACGCAAACAGGCCCATGCAGCTTTTTTTTTTTTACTGTTAAATATTTTATACAGAGAAAAGGAGAAGAGCCCTGTAGCAAATATTTCTGCAAAGAATTAAGCTCAGGCAAAATCCAACAAGTTTAGAAAGGAATAGCTGTATGACAGATGTTCTGTGAGAAGCCAAAAGCTTGGGGCAAAACGAATTTCTTTTGCAGCATACCTGTACCTTGTACTTTTTTTCAAGTTTCGTCCTCTTGTCTCCCCCCTCCCCTTGCAACACAACATACAAAGATTATTTTGTTTTCCTTAAAAATCGGTTTCATATCTCTTACTGTTTTGTGGTACAATATTTCACACACCGAATAATAAATGTTATTGTTTTACACATATTGAAGAAATTCTTGCATACATCGGGGAGGAGGTTTCAGAACACACACTGATGAAAAAGCACCAATTACTCTGTAAAAAGGCCTATGCACAGTTATTCCTTTAAAATCCAAAGCAGTAATAAATTAAATAAAGACAATCTGCTGTAACACACTTCAAATTTGTTACCAGGACATTGCTCTTAGCAGGTCTGATGTCTTGCAGTAACTGAAACTGTAGGAAATGTGAAGGCAACAAGCAAGCCATGGTAAACATTTGAAAGTAACAACTCAGCGACAGCAGATAACGTACTTACCAGCAGCTATCGGTTTCCCTTCCGTGGTGGATTGTGCCTTAGCCTTCTGATGCTTTACCTTTTATTAATAAAAACACAGCAGCTCACTCCACTAAAAATGGCTGCATTGCTTAGCTAGCAAAACCATGCTAGACACTAAGCTGCAGTAGAATAAAGAGAAACAAAAAAGAGAAAACGACCATTTCTTGCATGAAACTGAAAATATCCATGCTGGCTTCTTCAATCATGAAGCTACCCTGGAAGCTGCTGCTGCTATACAAGTGTATGCAGTAAAAGTCCTGCCACGTTCTTCCCTCCTGCATGGGTTTTCAGCTACAACAGCTCAGAACAGGCTAGCAAACACCTCCTTCCCAAGTGAAAGCTCTAATTTCTCCTTCTGCAGTGAAATCAACCAACTTTCTATGCTACAGAGTGAGTGACAGTAATGTCAGCCAATCAGCTTGAGTTTTCCAGAAAAATCACCCCTTAATTCATTCAAAATCAGGTCATATGACACTATTTGAAATGCTATTGGCTTAGGAGGAACATAGCATTTTAGCCTAATCAGGCTAAGGCCACCCATCTAAGCCTCCCTAGGCTGAAGCCACCTTGACTCTAGGCAGGCTGGGGATAGAAAGGAAGAATGCAGACTTACCAGAGACTCCCAGCTGTTAAAGGGCCGGAGCGCTATTATCTTCTGAGCCTTTTTCTGAGAACACTGGGGAATCAAAGTCAGTTCGCTCAGGGAAGCATCCTGCAGGAAGCTGAGGATTTTGGCTTTGTAGCCATCCTCCATCACTTCATCGCCACTGCTGTAGTCCTCATCCAGGGAGCTTCCGCCGTCTTCCGAAGCAGACTCATCTTGCATGTCTTCTGTTTCTCTTTTAGCACTCCAAATACTCCTTTTGCCTTTGTCCTTTTTCTGAAAGCCATTCTGCTCTTTCTCAGAAGATTTCTGTTTTGTCTTCTCTTCGCTCTCATCACTTTGGCTCTTAGTGGAGGCTTCGGTCCAGTCAGCAGCTTTCCTTTTGGAAGAGAATTCCATGCCTATGCATGCAACATAGAAGGCAACAAGTCAACACATATTGGTTAAGGGCTGATGAAAACACGTGTGGCTCTTCCAAAATAAAATCGATGTATCTGTAAAATGCAATTCTAGTATTTAATGCAGAAGAACTCAACAGCAGGTGTTACTAAGGGAACACAAAAGCAGGTCTGTATAAAACATGTAGATAGTTCCAACTGTAAGTATAAGATAAGCACAGCTAATTTGTATAATGCTCAAACCGCAGAAGGTTTGAAGTATTCATCTTAAAATATAGATGATCAACATTATGTAATATGTGTGAGCTGCAGAAGCTCTGAGGTGAGAGCAAACAGTTGAGAACTCTGATGTATCCTTAAGATGAGATACTGGTCCCTCTGCACCTGATTGCAGAGATATTAATTCTGCTGATTTGAGAAAACAATCCTTCTTTCACCAAGAAAATGGTAATTTTTTTTCCATTTTAATGCACTGTAGTACAGTATTAGAGGTGGGACAATGAAAACATGCACTTGTTAAAGAAACTCAAAGAATGAGGTAGTTCCAACCAAAATAACTCAGCTGTCTTAAAATGAGACAGAAGTTATTTAACACCACACATGCAAGTCATTTTCAGAAGTGACTTGTACAGGTTTTGATTCCTTCATTGGAAGAGAGCACTTGCAGTGCAGAAGTTTCTCTTCTGCCCAACCCCAGCTTTCTGCTGCTTGATTCCAACCCTGATGCCTTCCTTCCCAGAAGCAGCAGCAAGGACACAACTTCATGAGTACTGATAGCTCTCTCCACTTGTAAAGAATCCAATTAAGAACATTAACCTACCCCAAGAACACATAAAAATATGATACAGCAAAACATGTACCTATCTGACGGCTGTGTAACACTGAAAAGTAATCAACTCATTAAACGGCACTTAAGTTATAACTTGCAGATTTACTTGGAATCACTGGTTTTGCTCCCTGCCACATTTAAAGTACTGGTATTTGCACATGGGTTGCATAATTCAAGGCCTATTTCTGGTGCTTTTGTCTCCCAGAATACATTTTAAATGAACAGAATAGCATATATCACTTGTCACCTATGCAGTTACTTGCAATTACTGGTTTAGAAATAAGTAATTTACAAATTTGTCCAGTTAAAAACAAGGCTTATTTTTAAACAAGCAGGAAGGGAGCAGGTATCAGCTTTGAAATGTATCAAAATATATTTGAAGATATACTCATCGATAATTACAACTTTTTATGCCTATCTGTATTAGCAGGGCAAAGATATTTATCCCTACTTACAGAGCAAAAAATAACAATACAGAAAAATTGAGTTTCCTTCTTTTATCCTCACTCTAATATTAATTTCAAGTACAACTGCAAGCTTCTAGGCATGATGCTGTCAGGACTGTCACTACTGGATATTCAAAAATATTTGTATCACAAGTGTGTTTTGTCTTGGTGATAAAATGGATTATAAAACTTTCTTTACCCTCCTCGTCATCTGCAAATATTTTCAGGGCCTCCAGTGCATCATGAAACACCCAGTTATGTTCCTGAAGTACCTCTCTCAGCTCCTAGTGAAAAAATAAGAGATTTTGTCTTGTGGTGAGATAAGCACAATCTCAACTACTGTGCCTACTAACATTAGGCAAAGAAAACCCCTGTAAATCAGACGATTCAAAATAAAGGAAACCAAATGGAGAAAACCCTTCAGCTTCTCTTTACACACTCAGTTTAGGCAGAGCTG
This sequence comes from Climacteris rufus, assembly GCA_013398175.1. Classification (NCBI taxonomy): domain Eukaryota; kingdom Metazoa; phylum Chordata; class Aves; order Passeriformes; family Climacteridae; genus Climacteris; species Climacteris rufus. The sequence continues at coordinate 3,211,790 of VZRZ01004061.1, read as the reverse complement.
CACTCCACTTTTGAAAAGTGTAAGAACACACAAGAACAGGTTTTGCTTCCATTAATTTAAAGCACAATATTCGCAGGGCTCGACCAGTGGCTGAGGATCATCAGGTACTAAAGTAATACAAAGTGCACAATATATTTAGCAGTCCAGGGGAGAAGAGTGAGTGAGAGAGGGAAGGATAATTTCCCCTTGCATTTTTATAATACATCATCAAATCTGACTATACTAGGCTTGTCATAGGGCCAGAAATTTAGGAAGAGGAGTTCCATATAATCCCAGCCATATCCAACTGCTCTCAGTTCAGGACATTCTAAAAGCACGAACAGCAAAAGCCTTCCCACCCTGGGCTCTTTCCAAAAGTGCTACTGGTTTAAGAACCATTTCACATGGAATATCAACAGCTGCAGTTTTCTTAAGAAGTCAAAACCTGATGTGCCATAGGGAGACATCAGCTCACCTCCTTATCCAATCCAGGGAATGTATTTTGCAACTTCTTCACAAGCATCTCTTGCCTCTCCCATTGTCTTTTGGGTTCTGAGTCATCCAGCTGTTAAAAAAATATATCTATTATGTTTAGTATAAATTACAACTACAGAAACAGAAGAAAATCTCATCATTACTGCTAATCCTTAAAGAGCTACTCTAAATGACAAAATCACTCAAGACAAATTCAAGTTGAAGTGATTCCTCATACATAGTCAATGATCAAAGAAAGACCAAAGCTTTCACAAACACAGAAAATGTCTTCAGTCATGAAAAACTGCAACTCTTTACTTGATAAGCATACACAGTGCAAAGTTACAGTTCAGGATATATATACCCTATATATACCCTAATGTATATACCCTACAACAAAGTCAAATGGTGTGTTGATATTAAGATTTATCCACAAATATGCCACAGCATCATGGAGTTACATCAACAGCCCGTAAAACTTTTCATCAACAACAACTTCACTAACAGCTACTATCAGCCTGCAAAATGGAAGTTAACAAGTGCCAAAACTTCCACAGGCCACAAGCTACAGTTTGGACTCACCACAAAGAACTACACAAGTTACTTCACAGAGCTTCGAATGCAAAGTGGTTACAGAGCCACTTGTCTACAGCAGATACACCAATAGGCTGGATCAATATCACTAATGCTGAAGGAGCACAAATCACATCACCCAGAAGCACTAACAGAGGACATTATTCCTTTCCTCAGTGAGCCTACAGTGTCATTAAGAGTGCAGCTACAATCTGTCCCGTAGCTGCTCTGGACTCAGGAACCAGAGGAAAAAGCACAAATAAGAGAAAAAGCCCTGCTAGTTCTCACTATAGCTCTCTATAATGAGTTCTAAAAACCCATGTTCCAGATTTATTTTTTTTAATCCTTCCCCTTTTAATTGTAATGAAACTTAGCAACAGAAATCAAGCTGATGCATGAAACCAGGTCAGTGGAGCACTGTTTGCTAGTCTGGCTGCTTAACAATTCACTAAAGTCTCCTTTTATAGCCTAACCCAGGGGTTTGTTGAAGAGGAACAAACCCAATTCACATCTCTTCTTCAGGAAGAAGGGAACTATATCAATAAAAATATTTTTGCTTTAATGGAAAACTGTGTTTTCTTTATTTGGTTCTGACTGAGGTCAGTATTAGTCTAAATTTCAACAGTCAACCTCCTCCACCCAGCCTCCAGTATTTATACAGAATTCCTTTTCTCTACAGAAGTGGTTTTCAAGGATGTCTCCTAGGATGCTTGGGAGATGGCCTCATGATAGCACTCTAAGACTGTGCAAGTCTGCCAAATATCATCCTGAATGCACCAGGATCATGATATAGTTCCTATTTATTAGCAAGGGTGAAAGTAATCATTCCTTCAAATGTAAACAATTCATTATTTTTAAAGATTTCCCTAAGTCATAGTTTCAAAGATATACATAAGCAACATTACTTCTATAATAAAGAACTGCAGTAACAAAAGATGTTAACTTTTTGTGTTTAAGAAAACACAAGAATGACCTGACAAGACAAAGTGATCCATAGTCTGTTAATTCCCATTGATGTTCACAAAAATTGAGTAGTACTCAGAGCCTCACATACTGCTACATGCCATCAACCACTTCCCCCAAAGCAGTGAACTGCCTGGTGTGATACAAATCCACAAAAACTAAAAAACAAAGCAGGTAATTCCATTCAGAATGCCAAGAATAAAAAAGTACAAAAAACTCATTCAGATGGCAAGATCTGATTTGACTGGATTTTCTGATAAAACACACCACCATCACTGACCAAGTCAGGTAATTCCATTTATTTCACAATGCACAAAGAGAAGAAAAACAGTACTTACATAACTAGCTTTTGACTTTTTGGCAACTTGCTGATTTTTGGTTTTGCAGTTTGTGGGAGAATCTCTTAGTTTCCTTTTGCCAGAGGCAGCTTCAAATACAATTGAGACGGAAAAGAAGAATTAGTTAATTTCATTAAGTTCACCCCAAAACAGCAGGATATTTCAAACCAACACTCTAGCAGCTACTCATTACCTGCACAATATGTTTACCAGTCTCCATAATAGTTTTCTACTATAGACCACAGATACCTAGAAACTTGAAGCAAAGCAGCTGCTTGAAAGTACATGTTTATTTACCTCTAAGTTTTCTTTAGCAGTTTGGTGATTAATCAAGCAATTACCTCTCACATATAACAACTGAAAAAACATTTTATTATTATTCTTTTATAATTGTCACATGTTTTTACACATAAGTTGCATAAAGGTATATCTGTCTCTGTTTTTATTCAAGCTGGTATTTATTCCAGCCTGAATCCCATCTGTGTAGTGGAGTATATACATCACTGCCAATCTGGAAGTGCTGATGACTGATTTCTGGCCCAGGTGCACACCAGAGCAGTTACCAACTGCTTTCAAACATCAAACCAGACATCTGAAAGAAAACTATGCATATGAAGTATGTGATAACCTTATCACTTATAAATAGTCCATATGAGCCATAACTTTCTAACTGTCTTTGGGCCCTGGTGATTATCAAGATATTATCAAATCAGCATTAAGACCTGCCCAGCCAGGTGCAGTTTCAGATGCTGCTGTGCACAGCTCACGAAGGCAAGAACACGTTACCACTATTTCTGCACACCAGCTTTGCTTGAAGCAGCATTACCAGAACAAATTATTGTGCTCATTCCTAGTCCATGATCTGAAATAGTACTGCAAGTTAAATCTTCTCTGGAACAGTAACTGCCTGCAAAGCTTTGATATCAGATATCAGCATCTCTGGCCAACCTCCCCTCCCAGCCTGCCACAGGAGACCAGTGAAAAAGAACCAGTGAACACACACACACACACACACAATGCACACTTGCTTTCCAATCCAGAAGATTGTCTGGATGATTAAAATAGTTTTTGTTCTGGAACATGAAGTAGCCACATCTTTGCACAAGAAGACATTTTGTGTGGAAATAATTTCAAATGAATTTTCTACAATAGTCATTCACTCTGACATCAGAGAAGTGACATATAAATATTTTTAAAAATAAATCATTAAAACATCTCAAAGGCAGAAAAGTAAAGTATCAGCAATTCCTCCTTAAATGAAGGATCTAGCAAGAGGCACCAGAAAACACTGACAAGATTTTGTCAAATTCTATGCATTTATATGTATAGGTAAAAATATAATAGAATCATAGAATGGTTTGGGTTGGAAGGGACCTTAAAAATCACCTGCTTCCAAATCCCCTCCCATGGTCAGGGACACCTTTCACTAGACCATGGTGCTCAGAGCTCCATCCAATCCAGCCTTGAACACTTTCAGGGATGTGTTGCCACAACTTCTCTGGGCAAGATATTCAGTGCCTCATCACCCTCACAGTAAAGAATTTCTCCCTGATACCCAATCTAAACCTACTCTCTTTCCGTTTGAAGCCATTCCCCCTTGTCCTGTCACTACACGCTCTTGTAAAACATCCATCTTTCTTGTAGGGTCTCTTCTGGTACTGGAAGGCTGCAATAAATACAAGAGGCACAGTTCAAAGCATCCAGGGGATGTGCCAGCGGAGGGGAGGTGGCTCTCCTTCACCATTCAGACCTTGAACTTTCTGTCCAAGACCTAATTTAAACAATATTGCCAGGAAGATGCATGCTACTAGCTTAAGTCTGAAAAGTGTGTGATTGTCTTGATATCCAAACTAGGAGCTGTCAAGCTACTACTGTTGGGTTAAGCACTGTAAGTCACTGGAGGCCCCATGCTAAAATTCTTAAGCTCAGTTAAAGCTGCATTCAGGATCGAAAATTGTGAATACAAACAGTGACCTTGCAAACCTCTTTGCCCTAAAAAATACATGGGCTTGATGTAAGAGTATTTCAAAGATTTTCCTGACTTTAGGTCATAGGCTGAGCAGTCAATAGTCTTTGAAGAAACGCCCATCATGAACAATTTTAGAGGCAACTGAACTGAAACAAAGGACTTGGATAACCATGGTCTCAGGAACCTATAAACACAGAATTATTTAAAAATTGGTGTGTGGTCTTTAGAAACCCACCATATTTGCAAGTGACAAAAAAAGTCCCAACTTTCTGAAGACATTCACTTTGCAAAGTACACTTCATTATTCCTTCCTGTGCTAAGGGACTATATTGCTGAGGGGATAAAGAAACCCTTACTGCTAGATGGGAACCATCCCCAGAGTGCAGGCAGGGCAAGGTTTCAAACTTTAGAGAAGCATCTGCAATTACTTCCACTGCTATTTGCTGCTACCTCTACCAAAAAACACCCATTATTACTGTGACTTCCCCCACCATTACAGAAGAAAAGAGTCATTTTCTGACTGCTCAAAAAGAAGTGAACATCAGACATTTACATGAGGCTCCAGCTCAGAAGCATCCCCACCAATTTCATGGTTTTCAAGATGTACAGAAAACAAGACCAGAAACAAATCACACTACAACTTCGTATCTATCCCTCATACATATATTTTCAATGTGTCAATCTAATCTTCATACCCTTAAAAAGTCTGCAACGTTTCCTGTTTTAGCTCTATACAAGTATTGAATTCGAGCTGTAAATACAAGTTTTCTGTCATTTTGAAAAGACAGAAAAACTCAAGGATGTCTTGGTCACACTTAGCAAAGCCATGCTTCACAAAACTGTATCGTGCCCTGACCTCTAACACAGTCAACATTTCACAACAAGTAACACATATCTTAAATTGACACAGATAAGCAGATGTTCAGTAATGTCTCCATTTCTTAAATATGTGTCCAAAATGAGGTGATTTATACCATCACTTTCAGACATGCTTACTCCTAACTAAATATTTTATACAACAGCTGTGATTAGTGAGAATTTTGCTGCCAAGATTTTTCTGTAGGCTCATATTGAAAGGATGTGAAACAACAATCCTAGATCAACACAAAAATGGCCAAAAGGCAGGGCCTACATACCAGAAATCAAAGTGATTTAGTTCAAACACTGTGAACGGCAACAAAGTTTAAGGATATATATTAGCTTAAACTGGTTTAATATTAATCAAAACCCTTGAAAAGCAATCATAGTCTTCCAGGAAGAGCAGCACTCAGAAATAAGTGTGTTTCTCAAAAATATGCCAGCCTTGTTTCCTACTGCCAGCATACCGGAACTTCCATCTAGGGAACCTGACCATGCACACAGTAGTAACCTCAAAATGTTGGTTTGGTTGGGTAAAAAAACCATCAAACAACACAAAACTCAAAAGCAACTCTTCACTAAAATTACCCTCAATGTCCTTAAAGCTTTCTGGTAATGGTTAAAAATCTTTGAAGCTGTATATAAAAATGAGAAAATGAAAATAGGGAGAATCAAATAAGCAAAAAATTTTGTACTTTAACAAATGAACAAAATTGTTCTCCCTCAGCCTATGCTTCCTCCCAGACATAATGCTTCCAAATCAAGAGGATACTGCATTAAAAGACACATGAACCACATAGATAAACTAAATAAGCAAGAGAGATCATAAAGAGCTTTTTTCATAGCATCTGTGAAGATCTCTCGGGAAAACTGTGGACAACTGAACTGTAAACAGAGGACAATCTGCTTTTTAATAACACCATCATTCCACTCTTCCCCTATCAACTCCAACAATCAGTCAAAAATTTTAGTATTAAACAAGATTTAAACCTGGACTTGGGTGATGCCAAGAAACAAACCCAAAGACCAAGAATTAGGACCCTTTCACATGCCTAATGCTTTCAACACACTCCCATGCAATGGGTTGGGGCTTCTGTTTTGCTTTGGTTTATTTGTTTCGGTAACAGTATGAGATTGCACAAATTGAGGTGCAGAAAAGACTCCCCTAAATAAGCTTTAGGGGTTCAAAACCACGGTTTGATTCATGTTTTGCTAGAGAACCATGGGGATCTGCCTAATGTTTATGACTAACAGTTCTCACTCAGAATTACAAGCAAGTCTTGAAAACAACATGAAGATAAAACTGTGATAGGCCTGAAGCAAACAATATCTGGTTATGAACGCCTACATACTCCAGTATATTTTTTCCATACTGCTAGATTACTCACCTACAACATTTAGAATCACTACTGCTAACCCATTACTATTACAAGTTCTGGGCAAAGAAGGAACCAGCAAGAACAGAAATTATTTAAGAACCCATGTGCAAAGCAATCCTGAGCTTTCCAGAACAATTTTCCATTTTTTATTTATGGATTTTGGTCTGCATCCTCTTTTCAGCTTTCCCCTTGCAAAGCCTGTAATTTCAGTTTTGTGTAATTACAATAAACCAACCATAGTTGTTAGCATATGCTTTACCCCTTTTAAAATACCTCCCAACCAATTTCACTGAATTACCTACAGCTTCTGAAGTTTTGCTTTTGTTTGGTGGGGTTTCTTTGCAAAACATACCTTTGTCATTGAGTTTCAAACCAGCAGCTACGGCTTCATCCATCGTGCATGCTGATTCTATCAACTGCAAAACAAAAAATAGTCAACTGCTAAGTGGAGAAATTTAATCCAGTTGAACAGAGGAAGACGATCAATGATTGAAATATACTTTAAAAAAAAGAAATTCCAAATATGTAAATATTACAAAATCCAAGAGCAAAATCAACAGGTACCAAATTAGCTGGACTGATCACATAGGCTGTATTTGGAAACACTTTAAAACACATACCAGAAAACATTTTTAATTCAATGTCATTTATTATCACCTTTTTCCCTACTTCACAAACATGCCCTGCAGATTTACTTAAAAGCTTTTATTCTAAGATAATTCAATGTGACTATCACAAAACAAGATGATAAAACCCTCCAATTTATTAACTTTTAAAGTGTCTGTATACTGTTATGTCCCATTGGTCCATTTCCTGTAAGTACACGTACAAAACTTATCATGTGCCTCAAGGTTTATCTATACTTCCTTGCAGTCCTCAATTCTTTCTCCAATCACACATAATCTCAACATAGATTTGTTTTACCAACTGCATGTTGACGCTTTTAGGAGGCTTTTTGCAGATGAGATAACAGCAACAAAAGCAAATGACCTAAAGATTACAAATATGAAAAAAAACCACACCAGAAAATGAAGTTACAAGGAATCCTGATTCCCAAGTATCTGTCCGCATTTGGAAACAGCATCTAAAAATTCTGCTGTAACTGCACAACCCTAACTCTTTTGCTATAAAGGCACAATTTCCTTTTCAAAAGGCTCATGATTTTTCCTTAAGAGCCTTTATCAATAGTGTAGGGTTTGTCAGAACAGCCTGTTCCAAATCCTTCACAAAGATTTGCCCAATATTCCTCTGTCCTCCTTCAAAAATGTTGTGACTATGTAACTGCAGAAAAAAAATTGTACTGCTCCTATTTCCTATAAAGTTCTTCTGGTACAGGAGCTATCTTCCATTCTCCTGAAAACAAACACCATTAGCACCACATGACGCTTAAAACAGAAACAAACAGCAGTCAGATACACCACACATCACTTCTAGCAAGTTTCTTAGCTGCAATCAATTATCGTCAGTCTTTGATTCAAATAAATTCTACACAACCAAAAATTGAAAAAATACTTTCTGGACATATACAATATAAATTTTAATTACAATGTTCGGAAGAAAAATTCAAAAATTCCTATTTGCAAGTCTTTTGTTCTCCCTAAAATAAAGGGAGCCTAAGCATAATGCTTGATCCACTGGGAAACAAAACACGCAGCAAGAGCACCAGTAAAATGTCTGTGTTTCTTCAAAGCCATTTCAACAACCAGGAAACTTAAAAGATTAAACACATTTAGCTTTATAAATTAAAGCTAGTGAAAACCTAGTTATATATTAGCACTGAACAGTAACCTTCTAAAAATACATTTTACTGTACTAAAGGTATTTTACTGTAATGAACTACCATATCTCACTTGCCAAGAGTTACCTCTAGATTTGTACTGTACATTGGACAACGGCCAAGAGTATCTCAGGTTCACATGTCAGCATAATCACAATAAATCAGAGTAAGTTCAAACCTATCCTTTCTGCCTCACTGGAAGTACTAAATTCTACATGTAAATGTCATATATGCAAGGCAGCTATGTTTTATTTACTGGAGAAGGTGGCAATGATTTCACTCATTCTGCATTTAATCAGTTAGCACATTCCAACAACAGCAGTTATCAAGTTATCAACTGGGACAGCTATAATTAAGCTTAAATGTCACAACAGAAATACATTGGAGTTCAGATGTTGAAGTTACCTAAAGGTATTTATCTAAGGTGTGGAGATATACATATATATATATATATATATGTATCATTTCTATATATGCCTGAGTGCCCATGCATGTATGCACATGTAGGTGGAAATGTTACATGGCTGTACTTCCCCATAACTGTTACTTTTATCCTTTTGCTATTAACAAAATAACAATTAATACTTGTACCGTGCTTGCATGGCCAGGATTGATAGTGGCAAGGGCTACAGAGGTGGCTTCTGTGAGAAGCCACCAGAAGCTTTCCCCATGTCCAAGAGAGCCAGTGCCAGTCAGCTCCAAGACAGCCCCACTGTGGCCAAGGCCAAATCCATCAGTGACAGTGGCAGCACCCCTGGGATAACAGTTAAGAAGGAAGGGGGGAGGGAAATGGGAGGTAACACCACACCTGCAGCAGGAGACAGGAGGGAGAATTCACGAGAGAAAAACAGCCCTGCAGACACCAAGGTCAGTGCAGAAGGAGGGAGAGGAGGTGCTCCAGGGCCCAGATTCCCCTGCAGCCGTGGTGAAGCCCATGGTGAGGCAGCTGTGCCACTGAAGCCCATGGAGGTCCATGGTGGAGCAGAGATCCACCTGCAGCCTGTGGAGGACAGCACAGCAGAGCAGGTGGATGCCCAAAGGAGGCTGTGATGCCATGGGAAGCCTGTGCTGAAAGCAGGCTCCTGGCAAAACCTCTGGGCCCGTGGACAGAGGAGCCCATGCTGGAGCAGGTTGGCTGGCAGGACTTGTAACCCTGTAGAAGAGACCCACACTGGAGCAATTTGTGCCTGAAGGACTGCACCCCACGGAAAGGGACCCCACTCTGGAGCAAAGGGTGGGATGAGTCCTCCGAGGAGGACTGATGAACTGACTGCAACTCCCATATCCCATTCCCTTGCACTGCTGGTGCAGGGGAAAGTCAGCAGAGAAAATAATGAATAAAGTTAAGGCCCAAAATAAGAGGGGAAGATATTTTGAGATTCAGGTTTATTTCTCATTACCCTTCTCTGCTCTGATTGGTAACAAATTAAGTTTTTTCCACAAGTCAAGTCTGTTTTGCCCATGACAGTAAGTGAGTGATCTCTCCTTGTCCTTATCATGACCCATGGGGCTTTTGTTCTATTCTCTTCCCTGTCCAGTTGAGAAGCAGAGTGAGAGAGCAGCTTTGGTGGGCACCTGGCATTCAGACACTGTTAACCCACCACAAGACTGTTCTCTGCAATAAAGCCACAGGCTCAGAAACACTGCCTATAAAATCCTCTAAGATAGTTATCAAAATAAATCAAAAAACCGAGCATTATTACTTTTAATAATTCTTGGTCACTTTTTTTGGGAAAAAGTTCCTTCATTGTTTGCAGCTTTGAGTTTCTGGTATCCTCCTCTCCACCCTTCTTCACAGCTGTCTGCTGATCCCCACCATTTACAAATGCCAGCCGGGGCAATTCACCTTCAGGCTGTTCATCATCATCAGACTGTTCAGAGCTGCAATGTAGGGGGGAAGAAAAAAAAGAATTAAAATTTATCTTTGCTTGTGAATGTTTTACTCTACCAGAACATTACTGTTAACTAAAACCAACAGGATTGCACAAAATGCATTTAGATGCAGTCAGTGACGCTGAATCAACTTGTACCCAAAGGGATACCTCTATTCAGGACAAAGGCATTTATGAAGGACAGTCTCCTGTTTGCACTGAACTATTTCACCTTGGCAAAGGGAAGAAGAAAGGAGGAACAGATGAGGGAAATATCATAACTTACCCTCATACTGTGCTATAAAAGGTTACTTGTCAATTTAGCAACAACCACCTTAATATATTTCATCATTTCAGCTACCTGAATTACATCAGACTACCCCAGTCTTGCTAGTCTTTATTTGCCCAACAGATAAACAGATGTGGATTAAGCTCTTTGTAAACACTTTCCAGGTGCAGTATCAACTCTCTGTCCTAGTTCTCAGCTCACTGGGAAAGAAAATTCAAAGTTCCTTATGCAGCGTCTCAAATGTATAAGCATGAGAAGAGCCTTTCTTAATAAAAACAGTGTTCTGAATATACTGGAAGATTTAGTATTAGAGCTAAGCTGCAGGAAAAGCAATCCTTATGTATCTTTCATGACATTGAGTTGCACAGACAAGACAGAACATAAGCACAGGCCTCCCATCCTCCTTCCTTCCACAGACACATATGAATCTCCTTTTGTGAATAAAAATGAATTGAATTGTATGGAGTTTGCCATTTCATAGGGATTTGACCATCACAAAGGCTTGCCTGCAGGTCCCTCTGCACAGATACAGGTAGAAGACTGAAAATTAACCTGTTTTCCCTCACTGTATCTTTCCTTAGCAGTTGCAGCAGGCAGATAGCAACACACTTCTGGAAAAAACAGTAACATGCCACTTACACAAAAGGTACATACAACCGTTCATCACAGCATCTGTAGCATGTAGCACAACAGCTACATGGACTCTCGGATTGTGCCTCTTAAGAGTAAGGAAACAACAAGAATTCAGTCTACCAAGGCACTGAGTTCTAAGCCTAAAAACATGAATCCTACTTCCATTTAAAAAAAAAAAAGACTTAATGGAATGTCATGTTAAAATTCTACTGGCACATTTCTGACCTTCTAACCTTGATAAGGAAGAAGGTTTCTTTAAAAAGTGCATATAAAAAAATCAATCCAAATGAAAATGCTAACACCTCAATTATCCTGTCCTTTCTATCAGGGAATAGGATCTAGACACCTGTCAACAAAGCCAGAGATCCACACAGCATAAATCTTGTCCTCTTTGTATAATCACATTCTTATCAGGCATGAAGAGACACTCATTTAACCTCTCAACAACTCTGAACCACAAGCCCTTGTGTTAGAGGTCTGTTTTTCTTCCAGCAGAATCCACACAGTGACTCTGACACACTTCCATTTAGGAAAGATGTGGTTTCCACTCTAAACTTTCTGCTTTTTGTTCTGTTCGTTGTTCAGAATGAGGGAAGCCAAGATACTCTGCAAAAAGGAAGAAAAAAACCACAAAAACCCACAGAGCCTCCCAAACACTCGGCAACACATGCACTAAAATGCACAATGCAGACAATTCACAACCCTACGCAAAGCCAGAATTCAGCAAAAGCCAGAGCTCCTAGATCCTAGCTAGAGATCCAAGCTACCATCTGCCACATCTGTATGTTAGATCAACCACAACAGCCAGCTGTGAGCTCAGTGGGTTCTGTACACACCAACTGACACCTGAGCCAACACACTGGGCCACGGTGTAGGGCACTGGGGTGCCTGTTGCATGAAACTGGTGGCTACATGGGAATACTGAAGAGTGTAAGGGAATGTAGTTTCATGGACAGCAAAGTGACTCCTAGTGGGATTGCTGAACATCTCTCACTCCCAGTAATCGCAATACATGACAGGAACAGCAAGCAGTGGCTCTGCAAGCTGGATCCTGTAGGGCTTATCAGCATCAGCTCCACACGGTACAAAACCACATGAACTGCTTCCAGATGGGATTGATCCCAGAAGCAGAGTAACTACATTTATACAGCACTACACACAAGCCAATTTGGTGTGTGTAACCAGCTGGCCACTTCTGGATCCTTGCACAATCTACAATGTAAATCACAGGCAATGTTTTTTCTCCTTTTCAAGTAGCTGCCTTCTGAAACTTTGGGGAAGATGCACTAAAAAAAAAAAAACAAAACAGGAAAAATCAAGAATTTCAGATAATAGCAGCAGGAAAGTGCATGATTTCACTTCTGCTGATAAATCCCATGCTCTGTGTAGGACTGAAAATCTGACAAGAGACTACAGCTTTAAGGTTACAATTGCCCTGAAAGTTTTCTGCAGGTTAGTTCAACCAGACTATCAAAAAAGCAGGTTAAGCCACCTTGTTTTCCTTAGCACAAGAACATCTAAAGGGCACAATTACCAGACAGACATATACCTATGGGGGTTCCTTTAAACCATTCCAAATGGTTGCAGATGTCTATCTACATCTTGTCTCACCTGCTCTCTCAATGCTGCCTTGTAGCACACACACAAGCGACTCTTCCCCCCCAACACATTCAAAAACATAAATTTCAAAATCACTTGGAAAAAAAAATTTTCACTAAGCACAGCAAACACATCATGCAACTAATACTTAAGTTTATCTCAGGAACTCTTATACTACATACTCAAGCTCTATTTGCTTTCCTGTCCACTATAGTTTCATATACAAAAAAAAATTAACTCCAACAGTTTAAAATTAGTAGAGCAGCTATTTTATGACTAAATTTTCAAGTTGCATTGAAAGGATTTCAGAAGGGCAAAGGCACAAATGTATAAATGAACACACACCACAAGTATGTTTTGGTATCACAGAACCCCTCCCTCGGAGAAAATGTTTTAGCTTGGTATTTCTTCCCTGGAAATCCAGTGAAGTTTGGTTAGGGGCAGCTAAATCCCAAAGGAGTGAACCAGAAGCCAACCTAAGCTGTGATTTTCAGTTCAGTCTTTTGACTCAGAACACCCATAGGCTGCAGAGACACTACCAAAGCTGGCTCAAAGCGTACATTACGGCCGCCTCTCTCCTGGGAGCCCGGGCTTCTCTGGCAGCACTGACGCTTCTGGGTTCTTCATCTTCGCTGTCAGACACGTCAAGGAACTGCACCCCTCGCTGGTGCTTGAAATAAGACTCTTTCAATGTCCTCTGAGCTTCAGGAGTTTCTGGGACAGTGGAATACTCTGTGCAAGCCATTTCAAAAAGAGAAAAAACAGGAAACAATGACTTAAGACTTCAAATATTTAGTTGCACTTAGAGCATCAGGTAGCTGTGACTTCTTCCATAGACACAGCAGCCATTTAAACAGAACTCACATTCTTATGCATGGAAAATTCCTATAAGCTGCATTCCTAAAGTGGTAACTTACCTGGCAAAGGATCTTCAGCCCTCTTACATCAAACAAATAATTTTTATACCACAATGTTTAAGATAACATGTATTTTAGGTTAATAACTACATTTTTATTTTTGGATAAATGAATAATAAGCAAAATCCTCTGAACTTCTTCCAGGTTGATCAGGACATGGATAGTAACATAGGCATATGACTGAAGATAGAAAGAGTGATGCACAGAGCAGAGAACATGGCAGATACAGTGAGCATTTTCTGCATGAAACAAATCTTGCAGAAAACAAATTTAACATAACTCACTGTGGCAGCACTGGATGGAAAAAAAGATAAATCCTAGAAGTACAAGCAATTTTCTGACATGGGACACTGAACAGATTTGAAAAGGAAAGGCACCCAATAAAGTAAAATATGGTACCAAATATTACAAAGTACACTACAGAAAAAGAAGAAAATAACCCTGAGATGGAGCTTAATCGTGGTTATAAAGATGGAGGTGAATATAACTCAGTATCTATGAGGAAATATAAATAAGGGTTCAATGACAGTTCAAAAAAGCTCGAGTCTTTAGAGTTCAGACTGGTAAAGAAACTTCCCCACCTGACTACCCAGGAGCCACTCTGGCACCACCTGAGCTGGGACTGAGGCCCCTTCACAGCTGCACATCCCACACTCACACAGTCACACCAGGTTTCCCAGAGCAGAGTCTCAGACATCCACATCCCTAATATCACTTGATCATGATGCAATAATAAAATCACAGCTTGAGCTGGTGCCTCCCAGGAGTGACCCTAACCAAAAAAATCCCGAGCTTTTATAGCCTCACAGTCCAAGGAAGGATCTGGAGTCATCAGCTCCTGACTGTCCAGTCACCTGGCTGGGCCACAGGTCCCAGGGCCCTTTGTTGTGCGAAGGCTCAGCCTCTTGCCTGGGGCTCTCCCCACCCCCAGCTCAGCCTGCAGCTGCACAGAGCTACCTGCACTGAACAGATTCCTCAACAAGGTGACCTTTGCTACACACAGGAAAAACCCAGGATAAGGGGCAGGAGAGTCAGCTACAAACTGCTGGGAAAGTTTTTACTGATACTACTGTCAGTGTAGGTCCTCATATAAGAAATATCTTAAATCTTCATAATGCCAACACAGCATCATGGGTATCCCTTCCCCTCTGAGACATCCATCCTTTCTTAAAACTTCTGTGCCATAAAACAAACACCATTGGTGCTGCTAACTCTGCAACAACAATTTTGGCTGGAAGTAAAGGTAGTTTCTTCTGCCTCCACTCACTAATGCAGCAACTTGCTGAGCCAAATTACTACAGTGTAACATCAGTTTTCAAAGCTATTTGCCAGCAGACACTAGACACAGACGAAGCTAGAATAAATTCATCTGGTAGTCAAATGCATAAAGGAGCTACAAAGTGTCTAATTCTTTCACCCGTGACAAAAGGTCTAATTTTAGCTGAGATACCATAAAAATCTAAACCTTTTCTATCACTTTCAAAACACAATAGAGGATTATGGTAATGATTTTTAGAAGAGGCAGAAACCTCACTTTGCAAATTAATCTTGTTATTCTGAAAAGCCCATAGACTTGTAAATTAAGGAATGCCTGAAAATGATTAGTTCTGAAGCAGTAGTACACTGTTCCAAGAAAGACCTCCCTGCACCCAAGACCCACATGTTGGCAGTGGAAGCTCCCTCAGCAGTAACTTTCAGTATCCGCCCCGTTTTGGAAGGACAGGTGGTGTCCTGGATGCAATTGCTTCGTCTGAAAAAGTTTTTAGATGAATAGAGGTGAGAAGCAAAAGAGAGCTCTGGGAACATTATGAAGTTTGGTTATCAGAGCAAGGGTTATCACAATAGGCCAGAAATACGAGATGCAGAGAAAAATGTGAGTGGAAATATCAGAACAGGTCTACAAGAAACATGAGAATTTCACATCTATACTGAATTAACAGAACTGATCAAGGCAGTTTTCATGATCTTTGCCTCATAGGTTAGACTAAATTCCGAATATATTCCTCCTATAAGCAGCATGACACCGAAATGACATGTTCTCTTGACAACTTTGCTAAGAAGCATCCTCACTGGATTTTAAAACAAAACCAAAACATAAGAAAACGTTACAAAAATGATAAGGTCTTAAAAATATTTTTATTCTTTACAGTATAAACTTTGGACAAGGTTTACATTTAAATAAAGAGCACTTACTGTTTCACTTGGTGATTTCTCATTTTAATTTTACTTTATTCAGCAATTACTGTCCAGTCTTCATGACAACTCCTAACTCCCATACCTATAAAATGCTGAGTTGCCTGGGAAAAAAGGCATTCTCCCTCTCCAAAAAAAACCCCCCAGTACCTCCTTCTCCCCTTCCTCCACCTATTCCATTGAACAGAATCCCTTATTAAACAGGGGGAAGCAGAAATCACACATTTAACAGAGTGCTCATATTTAGAGCAAATCATAACCTTACAGAGTAGTAACAACTAAAGTTATTGCCACAACATGTAACTATTGGAGGCAGAGTTTTCTGATTATAGGCAATTACAAAGAACTATTATGGAATGCCTGCAATCCTAAGACCAGTATTTGACTCTAAGGCCTGAAATAAGAACACACATAAGTATCCCTACCTGCACACATTAACATCAAAACCAAACCCCAACAACAACCAATTTCTGCTATCATAAAAAGAGAATACGCTGCCTTGTAATTCTAAACATAACCTCCTACATAAATCATACATCACACTCTGAGAAAGCTTCTTCTCTCCCAAGTGAAAACAAAGGTAAAACCAAAGCAAAAACTGAGGCAATAGAGGCTTACCACATTTACAAACACTGTCCAACAACACTGTCAAACAGAAAGTCACTTCCAGATAGTTCTGGAAAGCAGTATCAAGCACGTGCTGCTCAAGTCCACAAGCTCAAAGTATTCCATTTTCAAAGGAATGTCTTTTTCATTGGCTAAAATAATCCTTAATGTCAGTATTAATCTAAGGTGCTTCTTAAAGAGGCCCCTTTAAATAGCAATTACTTCAACATATCTTCCCATGAATCCTTAAAAAAGTTCACTAGGTACCACAGCCACCACTTTTTTCCAGAAATACTTTAAGTAGAATTATACTCTATGAACTGAGACATAAGCAAAAGACAGGTGTTCCTCAGATCATGAAGAAAATTACAACAGACAAAATAAAAAAAGAGCAGTCCCAGTGCAAGTAAACTCTCAGCATTATAACCTCAAAGTGTAATCATGTGGGATACATATTCAAACACTACAGAGAGGATATCAACAAAATCAGCCATCAATAACAGGGAATATGTTGTAGTTTAATTTCATCTACAACTTTTATTTCAATTCATTGTTGAAACTTTGTAAGCATGCTTTTTGAGATTTGAATACCAATCTCATTTTGAGATTCATGACAGTAATTGTTCTAATTTGTGTAGTTCTAATACAGTTCTGCTCCACTTCCACAACTGGAATAATCTCATTATCTTAGTAAACCAGGTTATTTACAGAATTAAAAACATCTAAATGAAAATTAAGAAGATGCTTCACTGTTTCTTTAACAGATGAAGAAAAACAAACTACTCATTAAATAATACTAATTTGTATGGAAAACTGCAGTAGGCCGCTCCAGAGTACTTTTCTGACTCTTTTAGAGATATCTTTCAGATATAATTTGACAAGTGTCCCCGCTGTTGGTTTCCAGCCCTCAGTTAAGTGGTGTTCAGAATTATTCCCTATGACTTGGCTGCAAAGTCACTGCAAGCCCGTGTAATTCTGAACACAGACAAGTGCACAGAGACGACCAATTCCTGTGGCCATCACACACCACAAACTGCCTTTTGAAGCACGGGGTTTGCATGCTCAGTACAAAGCAACAAGAAGCACTCATGCAGACACACCTGGGGCACAGAACGATCTATCAATCTTAGTTTGTTCTGGGAAAACAAAACTAAACAAAATAGCTAAAAAGATAATGCTGGTTCATGACACAATAGACATCACCTGACTATATTTTTCAAAGATAAATTAAGACAATCTTATCTCTTTGTCAGATGCCTATTTCAGGGCACTTGACAAAACAGAAACCTGAAGAAATCCCTATGGAATTATACTGAACTATTTGTGCTCCTGAAGGAAAAAGCTAAATTTTAAAATTCTTTTTACATACACAATATGATTGCATGATACACCAAAGGAAATAGGACAAAAAAAATCAAGTAATCAGCTGTTTAATACCTTTTTTGCTTGTATAAGTGAAAAAAAGATCACTGTCCTCTTGTTTCCCCAGTTTCTTGTACCAATACTTTATTAGTCCGCTTCGTTTGCCTTCAGAAGAAATATGAGTAATAGCTGTCCTCATATGATTCACTGAGCATCAAAGCAAGTTATTTTTGGTTAACTTGGTGTAAAATGCCTCTTGTACAGAACAACTCAATAGTCTGACTTGTTTGTGTATTTAGCAGTAGAGAGCACACAGTGCCATCAACTCATCATCTTTGAGCCTTCTCCATGACAATTCAACAATAACAACAACAAAAATACCCTGTTTTATTTGACCCAAAGCAAGAAAAATTCTGTCTTCCTGACACTAATTAAGAAACAAGGAGGACAGGCATCTGCTAATCAAATCTGGTATTCTCTATTACACTGAAGCGCCTCATATCATGCAGACAAAATCTCAGTGTTTCATTTTTGGTTAACTTCTGTAGATGTAGAAAGTGTGATTTCATTCCTTAGAAGGTTATTAATTCTTTAAATGCATTACATAACATTGATGTGCAAATAAGTGGAAGAAAAAGTCACTAAACCACTCAATCTTCTTTCACAGTACCTGAGAATGATGAAGTATTATGTAAATGCAAAGCACTACTAATTACATCTCAATTTTAGGTGTTAATTAGTACCCCAGTTCTACACCAGCATCTGTGTCCATGGATGCTTATTTCAATTGAACACTTGCTGTAATTTTGCCTGCTCTTGCACTCTACCTTATTTTACTGTTACTTACCACCATCTCCCACTAATTTTCCTCACAACTACTTAGCCTTGCAGTATAGTTCTTCTTTTAGGCTGCCCTTCATCTTTCTTTTTATTATCATATCTAAACTCATGCTTATGCCTCTAAATTGGATATCACATCCCTTCTCTTTTGCAGTCCTGAAGAATCTAAGTCAAGGGAGACCAGCATTTTGACAAACAAGCTCTAAAGTTTGTTGGCAGTCATGTCCAGCTACATGCTTACAATGACAAAGTTTACAGGCAGATTAAAGAAAGGAATATAATGTTACAATAAAATAAATCACAAAGATAAATAAGCCACAAAACAAGCAGTTCCATCCATCACTTCACAACTACATTCACAGTTCAAAAATGGGCCCTGCACTCAGGAACACCTACATGGCACAAGACAGTGATTTATCACGCACAGGAAGACAACACCTGTTCCAAAGGGCACTTCCTCGGAGTGGCCATTTTTCCATACAACCATTATAAACCACACACGTGCAGAAGCCAGAACACTTTCTTGCTTCTTTTGTTAAGTTCTCCCTGTCACCAAAACATTCTTTGCTAGTGGACAGGTTACTCAGCTTCAGACTGGCAACTCTCAATCCAAGACTTAGATGTATAATATGTATCTATATGTTTAACATAAAACATTTATTGGTATTTACTAATGTAGACACAAGAGCGCTCCAATCAACTGAAAGCAGTCAACCTGCACTAAACCAAAATTCATGGAAGAGTAAATATCCATCTCCTGTAATTCTGACTTGGCTCTGCTCTGAAAGAGGAACTCCTTGTACATGAAAGGTCCTCTGTTATCACATTGACAAGGTGAAAAACTCCCTCCAAGAGAAAGTCAAGGGCCAAACAAACGCAGTTAAACAACATCAAGAGATACTGCCATGCACAGTCAAAGTCTGTCTGATCTCTCCAATAACACTCCCAACTTGACAACAGCACCAGAAGTTATACAGAATGACTGAGAAGCATCAAATAATCAGCAGCAAATGATGTCTGTCCTTCAAATCTTACTCCCTCAACAAACAAAAACAGCTCCTGGCAAATTATGCAGTCAGTTGTTAATATTAACCAAATAATATTCAATTTCAGTTGTTAATATTAACCAAAAAATCCAAACAGGAACAGCACATCCCTACTGTATCAGCCAAAGGAAACCAATAAACTACTACATGTAGTTCATGTTTCCATGAAAACCCCAAGCTTGTGCCCAAAGAAGATGAACACTGCTACAGAAGTATTAACACAGTCAGCTTCTGAGAAGCAGTAGCAGGTCTCTCAGCTATTTACAAAACCAGGCCCAAGTGAAAAGAAAGTGTTCTCTTTCTTGCCAATTTCACCTGTGATGCTCCACATTACATCAGCCAAGGACTATTCAAAAAGTTAAATCTACAGTGTTCCATCTATCAAAAAGATAAAAGCCATTTCTTCTTTGAAAACTCCAACTGTAAAATAAGTATCAGTAAATAAAGTTCATAAATAGGAAAATATACTTTTCAACATTTAATTTGAAGCTTATTTACTCAATTGAAAAAAAAAAAGTCACTTCAGAAGGCTTCCATCTTGCCTGTAAATGCACAGGTTCAGTTAGTGCACACTGCTACAAATAGGGATACTTTTGTGGAAAGTGTTGTGAAATGTGTGTGCAGAAAAACACATTTGTGAAACAAGCAACGAGAGCAAAAAAAAAAACAAAACATCACAAACACCAAAATAAAAGAGTATTACTTGATTTCTAGAAATTAAGCACTTACACTGCTCTTACGCTGCATGCAAAACACCTGACTCACCAGTTGTCTCTGTCACATCCGAAGCCGGCGTGTCCGGCCTGTTGCTGTCATCCGCAGCTTCATCCTCATCCCCTCCCGCGGCACCCACCGCGGCAGCAGCATCAGGTGCCTCGGCCCGAGCTGCCGGCGGGGACAGCGGCTCCTGCTCCGCGCCCTTCCCCTTCCTCTCAAACCGGAACCGGTCCAAATTGTAGAGGCTCATATTCTTAACCTTTCTGTGGGAAAAGCCAGGAAG
This sequence comes from Climacteris rufus, assembly GCA_013398175.1. Taxonomy (NCBI): domain Eukaryota; kingdom Metazoa; phylum Chordata; class Aves; order Passeriformes; family Climacteridae; genus Climacteris; species Climacteris rufus. The sequence continues at coordinate 3,191,124 of VZRZ01004061.1, read as the reverse complement.
GGGAGAGAGCCGGCAAGGCCCGTGTGAGACAGGTCAGGAAAACGCTGGCCAAGGGACGGGCCGGAGGGCCCCGCTGGCCGGCGCTCCCGCACAGAGGCGAGGCCAGCGACGCTGTCAGGCCGCTGGAAGGTTCCCGCCTGCCCA
>VZRZ01004061.1:3147512-3190808 GCA_013398175.1 Climacteris rufus | reverse complement strand
CAGGGCTGCCGGCGCCTGACGATGACGTCACAACCCCATCCGCCAATCGCCTTGCCCGGACGGAGCGCGCGGGCGCGTGCGCCTTCCCGCCTTTTCCCTCGAGAGCGCTGGGAGCCGCAGCGGGATGGGGGAGCGAGCTGGGCGTGGGGCGCGCTGGAGGCTTTGGGTTTCAGCTCCCAACCCCTCACACCGCGCGAGTGGCGTTTTGGTACCAAATCGTTGTGTTTTCACACCCCGCCGCCCCCGTCCAAGTTGAAAAGTTTGGGTGGCGGACCACAAAAAGACCAGAATAGGAGATCTAAAATACAGGATCATACAATCATAGAATGGCTTGGGTTTGAAGGGATCTTAAAGACATCTGGGTCCAACCCCCTCTGCCATGGGCAGGGACACCTTCCACTCGACCAGGTTGCTCAGAGCTCTGTCCAGCCTGGCCTTGAACACTTCAAGGGACGGGGCATCCACAGCTTCTCTGGCTAACTTGTGCCAGTGCTGCGCCACCATCACAGTAAAGAATTTCTTCCTAACGTCTAATTTAAGTCTACTCTTAGTTCAAAGTAATTCCCCCTTGTGCTGTCACTCCATGCCCGTGTAAATAGCCTCTCCATGTTCCTTGTAGGCTCCCTTCAGGTACTGGAAGGTCTCAATTGCTTCACTTCACAAAGCCTTCTCTTCTCCAGAATGAAAAAACCTAATTCCCTCAGCCTTCCCTCAGAGGAGAGGTGCTCCATCCCTCTAAATATCTTGGNTCAGGTACTGGAAGGTCTCAATTGCTTCACTTCACAAAGCCTTCTCTTCTCCAGAATGAAAAAACCTAATTCCCTCAGCCTTCCCTCAGAGGAGAGGTGCTCCATCCCTCTAAATATCTTGGTGTGCCTCCTCTGGACTCACTCCAATAGGTCAATGTCCTTCCTTTGCTGGGGCCCCCAGAGCTGGATGCAGCACTGCAGGTGGGGTCTTACCAGAGTGGAGCAGAGGGGCAGAATCCCCTCCCTTGCTCTGCTGCCCACACTGCTTTGGATGCAGCCCAGGACACATTTGGCTTTCTGGACTGTGAGCACACATTGCAGGGTCACATTCAGCCTCTCATCCAGCACCCCCAAATCCTTCTGGGCAGGGCTGCTCTGGATTTATTCATCCCCCAGCCTGGATTGGCACCAGGGGTTGCCCCAACCTAGGTGCAGGACCTTTCACTTGGTCTTGTTAAACCTCATGAAATTCCCATGGGCCCACTCCTCAAGCTTGTCCATGTCCCTCTGGATGGTACCCCATCCTTCAGGTGTGGATTTAAGGCAGTTTCCAGCTTAGGTTCCTCAGTATGTTTCCACGATTGTGTGCCTTTGTCAGAATAGATAGAAAAACACCTCCTTTTGAAGTCTTGGGTCAGGACCTGCTGCCAGGCTGGATTTCAGTGAATAGTGTGTGGTGGCAGGGCACATGCAGCCAGTTCTGCACAGACACCTGAGGCTACCTAGCATTGCACAGAGAACCTGGCTAGGGCTGAAGTGGTGGCCTTAAATATTGAAGTGGCAGAGAGGTACTGAAACTACCTTTACACATCTTCCCTTTCAAATACTAACCATCTGTGAAATAAAGTGCTTCAAGGCCTGGCAGAAATGAATAAGCATTATACTGGGGAGCCAGGTGCAGCAGCTATTAAAAACATTCTGGAGAGAACATGCTACCTAACAGAAAAACAGAAAAAAAAGCCACTTCCCCATCCATCCTGCCAGTTCTGTAGTTTTGGGCTCACAGAATGCTCCTTCACCGTTGATGCTATTTGCCTTTTAAATTGCAGTAGCCCAAAGACCCGAGAAGCTAAAGGTTTTGGAGGAAATCAAGCTTCACTACAGATGTCTTGCCTTCACATCAAATATTGATCTATTATTTGGATAACAGATGAGTTGAAATTTGTTGGAATCTGCATTCTGCTAAAACCAAATTAAGTGGCAGATGAATGTGTAAATTAAACAGAAAGATTCCCCCCCCCACCAAAAGGTGGATGCCAAGGCACAGGTGGATTTGCAGACTGGCTGGTGGCAGAACAGTGAAGTTCAGAGAGCATCTGAGGTTATCCTCTGAGGAGGACTAAATTTTGCTGGAGGAGTGCCTGGGCTAGACTCACTGTTGATATAGAAAAAGGCAACAGATCAAGGGCTTTCATGCAAAGAGCAGGTCAGTGTGAACACAGGAGAGGGTTTTGCCTGTCAGCACAGGCTCAGATTACTACCAACTTGAAATTCCACACTTAGAAGGCAAGTTACCCCCAAAAATGGGAATAAAGCAGCTTGTAGGTGCATCAGAAATTAAGCTGGGTGAGGGTTATACGAAGAGGAACTATGGACAGTGAGGACACTTTTACTTTAGCACAGGGATTTAGCTCCTCGTAACCATGACAAAGCTCATGAGCTTCTTTGCCAAGCATTAGTACTGCTGTTAGCACCTGTGATATGCCTGCCTCACACCAACTTATTGCAACACATGTAAAGTTTAAGAACTCTGACAGGACTTAGGCCTTTTTCCATGAGGAGAACTGCACAAACTATGCAGATGAGAGATGCCATGTCACATTATTTGGCTGACTTGGAGGACACAGTCAATCAGCAATGTTACATGTACAGAGACAAATGGGCTATGAGGCTGCAAAGCTGAAAAAGTAATATTAGAAAAGTTGAGAAAAGAAAGATGAATCTGGAGAAATTAAGTGTAAAAGGGAGCATATGCTCAGGTCAGTCTCTATTTGTGGCTCAACAAGGCAGTCAGGAACACCAATCTTGGGGGAAAAGTAATAAGCAAAAAAGACATGAATTCCAGAACCTGGGAGAAAAAACAAGTTCAAGACAAAAAAACCAAAACAACAACAACAACAACAACAACAACAAAAAAAAAAAAAAAAAAAAAAACCCAAAAAAACAAAAACCCCAAAACCCAGTACAAATGACCGGGATTAAATAGAACACTCCAGAACATGCCAGTTTTGAAAAGTATTGCATNGCGAAAATGAAAGGGATTAAATAGAACACTCCAGAACATGTCAGATTTGAAAAGTATTGCATTCACAGGAATTAACATGAACCTAGAAAATGCTGCAGCAGATTATTTCAGGTTTTATAGTGCTTTGAACCTGAAAAGACTGGCTAATTGGTAGGTATTAGTATTGTTACTAAGCTATCGTGAATTCCTGGTGAGCAAGGCAGGCAAAACGTCTTTTTTGAGGTGCTAATGAAACTGGTTAGACAGCTCATGCTTACTGGAGAACTGACAGATTGCTGTCTGCTATCGTTTTGAAGGCTGATTTGTGAGATTCTTTTTAAAGAATGATAGCAGAAATTTGAAAAGAATCTGTATTTACATACAGAATTGCTTTACATGCAACATTAGAGCTGTTACACTTGGCTTGTTTTTACTTAAGATACAGTTTTGTTGCTATGCCAGTGGTAGAGGAGCATACCAGATGGTATGTAGGCCTTCAGAGATCTTTATGAAGGTTTATAGAGCAGAGATAAACAATAATGACCCAAACATGGAGACAAGCAAAGGAAATCAAAAATACCAGTTTGAGATTACTCATTTCAAAATTGATGCAAATTGAATTTGCATTGTCTTTAGCTGAAGCAAATTCAATTTTAAGAGTTTGATAATAGGAGTTAAAACCTGTTGATATACAAAGAGTCAGTTCTATGTTACATTTTACAAATTGGTAAGGCAGTGAAATTGTTGCTCGTTAGTAAATAAACGGCCAAGACAAAATGTGTGTACAGCCATTCCTAACAAGTCTCTATTGTTTCAAATATTGTTCTTTCACCTTTGATTCATGCTCTTTGTGCCCTGTCACTTCAAGCAACTTTGTATTAGAGGAAGGTCTACCTCAACTACCACGTGAGAACACACTAAGGCTGTACTCTAGTATAAAATCAACAGGGTCTGTAACATAGAAAAATCCTTACAGCACTTCTGTTGGGGCTTGCCCCCAAATATTGGATAGGATAGGTGGGAAGTGCTTCTGCTTTGTCATAAATTACAAGCAACAAGACAAGTTGTCAAAGGTTGATGGGTTTGTATCTGATTAAAAATAATAAATTTTAAAAATTAATAAAATTTTTAAAATCTATTAAAATGTTAAAGCTAATTCAGCTGCAGGTGGAAAAGCAACGAGAGTTGTATGTAGTACATGATGTTGCTGTAGCACCTCACCATACCTGAATATATGAATTTCCAAACTCTTTTGTTGTGTGAGCTGCACGGTGATTGCAGAGTAAGGGTTCAGGTCAGAACTGTCCCAGAGCTGTCTCTTTCCTCTCTTACACAAGAGTTTCTTCCTTTTTGCTGTCCATTGAATAGTCAGCCTTTTTCTATTCAGCAAACAATAAAAAAGAAGACCCTTTGGGAAAGAATAAGAAGATAAGACTGGTTTTGTAGTATGACAGGTTTTGTATTGGTATTACTTTATATAAGCATATTTTTTTTGCATATATGAAGATACTTTAAAAGGGTCTGGTGTGGTTCATGTTATTTAAGAACATGAGCCATTCTACTGCTCTACTATTGTTGTAGAACATTTCTACTTTTCTTTTTCTCACCTCAAGTTAGTTGAGATAATTTATTTCCAGTTATTTCAAGATTAAGCTAATGTTGTGTTTGTATACATATATAGTAAAAGTAAACACAGTTTATTTTTTTCTCTACTTCTCTGAAGTAGCTAGTTGCTCCTTTGGGGTTTATACCTATTTGATTAAGAAACAAGAGAGAGAAAAACTTCAGTGTAGAATTTCAGACAATGTGCTTGTTACCCTTTTCATTCTTTTGGGCAAATGCTCTCTCAGAAATCAAGCTAACCATATTCAAAAGTCTGGCTAGCTCTCAGATGGCTGAGACTTGTCAGAAATTATGCATCCATGATACTTCTGCTCAGCTTTTTAGTATTTTCAGGTGAATATGACTTTTAAATACATACTCTGTATGTATTTTCAGAGTGCAGTCAGGATCTTCAAATAAGTTAAACTGTGTGCAGTACCACCTCTGGCATAATTGCTGAAGTAAGACATTCAATCCAAGGGAAACAAAACCCCCAAAACCTTACTGATTTCCATATCTTTTGGAGCAGCAATTTTATTCTGAGTGGTAACTACAAAGATTGGTACCCCTTCTATTTTTTGTACCTCTTGAAGGTGTGGACCTTATGATATTAGAGTTGACATTTCCTCTTGTTGTTCCAAGAAATGAAAGTAGACCAGTCTGAACTAGCCTTGTAAGGTTGCCTGATGGAAAACTGTTTCATGAAACACTTTTAGATCTATGGTTTATATCAGAGGACCTTCTTCTGTCCAAAAGTGTTCCTTACGAGCGCCAGTTGAATTGTGGATCAGTCTGCCTGTGGCTGGAATACCAGTTTCATTGGAACAACCATTCATATTTTCACATTTCATTCTGCTCCCACAACAGATCAGCCATGCAGAGTTCACCACTGGACTGCAGACTACCTTTAGATCCTCTAAAACATTAAAAAGAGTGCATAGTCAAGGATGATAATTTACTGCCCAATTTGTCATCCTTCAATACCCCTGATTTAATGGCTTCCTACATATCCTGAGCACTTGGAATCTATATTGGACCAGAAAATTATGCTAGAAAGGAAAGCAGTAGTTGCTGTTTGTATAATACATAAGGAGTTAAATATATTTGAAAAAATGCAGTTTCATCGGAATAAGTTTTGCCCGAAGTACTGAATGTATGACCTTCGGAACAAAAAGAACAATTGGAAGTGCATGAACATGCAGTCAAATCACTTTTTTTTTGTTTCAAGGAACAGTGCTGAGAAGAGCATAACCTGAAACGTGCAGGCCAAAGGGTATTTTAGGGCTCCTGAGTCAATTGAAACAAGCACATTTCCAGTGTGTGCTTGCATGCTTACCTTTTGGCTTACTTCTATCAGGCTACACTGTTGTAACACTCCTATACTGTTGCATTTTTGACATCGTGTAGTACATACACTGACAGAGTAAAAGTGAACAGGAAATTAAATTCCCTGGCCCAGCATTCCTATAACCATCCCCATAATTCACCAAAGCAATGTCGCAGGGGCTTGCATGAATAAATACAGAGAAGCAAATACATATTTGCACCAAACATTTTTACAGGGTTTGGTTTGTTTTCAAACTATATTTATAAAACCTGATCCAGCTATTTCCCCCCAGCTACTTATGAGAGAGAGAAGGGCTGAACTGAACTATAAAGATTGTCTTTCAAGAACACAATCTGGCATTAAGCTAATAAAATTTATTCACTAATATGTTATTAGTACATAAGCGGTAGTAGGGTTTTGTCATGCACTGTTCTGAATCTCAAAGAAACTGAAGTGAGGCATATACAATCTTTCATTACATACATTTATGTATTATTTTATGCCCTTTTGTGTTTAATTCATGCTTTTAAATTCTAAAACCTCACTTTATATATATAACCTCACTTTATATATTCCACTCACTGTAAATAGAGTGCTAAAAGAATCCTTGCCTGCACTAGATAAAAAAACCCCATCAAATCCTAAAAATACATAGACCAGTTATTTTTCTAAAAGAAAAACTCGTATGGTTCTTTGAGCTGTTTTTCTACTTTCTATGGGTTTCTTTATAACCTACTATAATTTGTTGCTTCAAATTTTGGTAGAAGACCAAACTGGAGTAACAGTTTTTGTAAATGTCTTTTTTGCACACAGGAACAGATTAAGTTCAGGTGCACTTCCACTCCTAAGATCAGTGTTCCTTCATTTCTGTTTCTGTAATTGAAACAATGCATTTTGTTTCATTTTATATTGTGTTCCAGGAAAATAAGCCTTATTCCTAAAAACAGATCTTGATATTAGAAAAATATTTTTACTTCTTGTTTTCAAACTTGATAATCTCATTAAGAAGCTATCTTTAGAACTCTGGGATTTAGAAAGCTCACACAGGTAAATTGGGATTTTCATAACTGCTATTTCGTTCAACTCTGTCATATTATTATAAAATTTGCAAGAAAGGATTACTGTTACTATGCTGCATTTAACTATTTGCAAACAGTAAATGCTTCACAGATTTGGGGAAAGGATGACAATTTCCCGTCCTGTCTGTGTATTGTGATTTTGTATTTACTCTAAAGTGAAATATAATTTGCAGGGCCATGACACAACCAGTTGAAGCTTGAAACACTTTTAATAAGATAGAATTATTATGCCAATAAAATACCAAGAAGTTCCAATCACTTAATGCACACCCACACACTCACCCCCCACACACACCCAGGGAGCAACAACCAGCATGGATTTGTGAAAATGCAGTGTCAAACCAATTTAACTTGTTTTGAAGCACAGCAAGAATGTTTATGAATATGGAGAAAACAGCAAATGTTATCTATGTTGACTTCAGTAAGATTTTTTGCAGTGTGTCATTATGACATTTCCATAGGTTGGAGTATCCTCTGGCGTACCATAGAGTAGTCCATAGAAACACAATGCAGATTAAACTCCAGAATTGTTTAATGGCCCAATAGTGAGTGGTCAGCCTAGAAGAATTTGTCATATGGGGGGTGTTCATGTGCCTTCTGTCCAATCCTCATATTTAAAATCTGGGTCAAGGGATGCAAACTTCACGTGCCCAATTTGAAGATGACACCAAACTGAGACAGCACTGTCAGCATGCTGGATGTCCTGCACAGAAATTAAGACTAAACTTCAGAGTGATCTTGCAAATTTAAAGAAATGGTTTGAAAAAAAATTACATTATGCAACAGCAAAAATCATTCTATACAGGATCAAAAAAAAAAAAAAAGAGGGGCACAAATACAGATTAAACAGATGAAACAGATGAGGAAAGAACCTACATAATCACACTTCTGCAGAAGCAAAAAAGCCTGATAACAGTACATGCCACTATGAAAAATGGTAATGCTGTATTTGGTTGTACTAAAACAGCACATCCCCAAGACTACTCTTTCCTTTGAATAGAACTGTTATAACCAGTGCCCAGTAAGGTAAGAGCACTGTGTCCAGCTTGGGACATAGTTTGGCACACACAGCTTGTTTTATTGTGGTTGAACTGGGGATAGTTCAGAAAAGACCTCTCATTTCTCAAGATCATGGCCTTTAAAGAAAGGGGCTGTGCACTGAATACAAAGCAGGGAATACCAAGGAGAACATGTCTGCAAGTGCACATGAAAACACTGCAAGAGGTAGAGAAACATCTGACCCCTATTTTCATGAAAAACAGAACAAGTAGCGACTGCATTAGGCTTAAGAAATTCTTTCAAACCATAGAGATAATTAAACACTGGAGTATAACATCTGGTGAGATTGTGAATTCGTCATCACAATTTTAGAAACTTTTAAGAACCAGTTAGGCAAACACCTGTCAAAGCTGACATAGTTATAGTTGATCCTGCCTTCAGGCAGAGAAAGAACTGGATGATCTCCTGCCACCTCTTCCAACTACATTTTAAAAATTGTTATTTCTCTCTCTGTTTCCTTAGTATGCTTTCCTCAGCTCCTTAATCTGTCTTCTTGCACCCAGTTTTAACAAGAACAACAGGGGTCAACTCAAAAAGTCATGCAGACCTCATTGGAGCTTTCATTAGTTTAGCCTTTTAATTAATTTTGTGTGAGACAAAAATATCACGTGAACAAGTCCATGAAGTTAATTTTAATACATTACAGTTTTCTTTAGTTAATATGTACATATGTCAAATGAGAAAAAAAAAATTCTTCGAATCTCTTTAATATGGGTTGTAATTAGGCTATTAGGGATGTAACAAATCCCTAAATTCCCAGCTCCTCCTTTTAAGGTAAGAACAAAGAGGGGGAAGATGCAAATGCTGAGTAAGGGACTGGTTCTCAAGCTATGATGAACCAACCTACAGGTTCTAGAGACAAATACTACTGCCTCTGACTGCCTGCTTCTTCTTCCCACCGTGGTCTCTGCCACTCTGTAGTTCAGGGATGAAAGGAAAGGACAGATTTCACAGCCCCTGACAGTGACTGCAGCTGTTGCTGAGGTCAGGGATCCAGTGGTCTCCCAAGGGTTGGGGCTGGCAGGGGTTCTCTTATCCCTGCTGCCAACCACGCTTTGTGATGAACATCAGAAAGACAGACAGACAATGGTGGCCAGCATGGAAATGCATGAGTTTCCTTCTCCTTCTGTGATCCCAGCAAAGCCAAGGACTGGAGGACAGAGATCACCTAGCTCATGCATCTCCAACCTCACAGGTAGGGAAATTAAGCTGATAAGCAGTCCATAAAGCAGCTATCAACTAATGGGCATGACCCCACAGAAATGCAATGTTCTCCCTGGTTTGTTCCTCTACCACACGTTTTTTAAAAGGTCCTTTTTTTTCACTGTGAGAACCAACACAAAAGGAGCTTGGCACTACACAAAATTAATCTCCAGAGTTTTTTCAATTTCTAGTTTTTAATGTTAACTTCTTTTTGAAGGTCAGGGTGAATGGTTAATAAGGGTGTCTGAAGACTTGCTTCACACTTTAAGTTTTTGTTGACATTTTCAATTAAAACAGAATAAACCTTTTGGGTTGAAAACAAATGTGCCTCTTAATTGGCATGGCACATTAAACACGAGTAAACACATTATAATGCTTGCATAAGCTATTTGCTAAGTATTCCCTACCAACTACTGTGGTGCCTTATTTTCTAACTTTCTGTTATGCTGACAGCTTAGTTTTCAATTACTTATGAAGTCATTAACATTTTTGTCACTTCTGACTTAGCTTTACAAACAAATGATTTTAAAGTAAATTATCTCCTTTAAAATGCCCAAGAATAATAAAATACATTTCCTTAGGCCTTTCTCTTTTCTATGGTTGTTTGGTTAAACAATCTAATTACGACAAAATTTTTTACCAGAACAAGGCAACTCCACCATCTGCATGCCAGGAATTTAATTGAGTGCCACTCTGGAGAAATCTCTCTCCACTGCTGTCAATAACAAAGAATTACTTCTATGCTAAATACTGGCCCACTAGTGATTTTCATTTGGGGCAGAAATCTCATCACCAGGCTCGTAAGGAGGGAGAATGAAAACAGGGATATTGCTGATTTCGGAACCGAAGCAAGCTCATTCTCCCGGCCACCAGGGGGAGAAAACTGCCACCGCATTTATAAAGTGCTCAAATTCACCTTAAATATGCACCTTTTTTTTTCTTGCTAAGGCTTTTTCAGAGACTTACGTACATCAGCTGTCTCACTGAATTTGTTATGAGTAAATGATTCATTTTCGGTTTTTTCTGAACTACTGTGAAACCTCCAATGGAATACAGTTTTACTTAATTAGCAGTGTAAAATAATTTAATTATTACATGGATCATGTTCACTCCTGTTAATGTTGCATACTACCTTATTTTAAAGCTAATCCTATTGGGTTTTAGTAGGGCTGAGTGCATAAGATACAACTTAGCATAAGTAAGTACAAAAAAATACTAAGTGAAAAGAACAAATCTATTCAAAGCAACTGTACGTCATGACACATACTTACACCTTGGCCTCGAATAAACTCTGAATTAGAATAGGCAAGTAAAGAAAAAGAAACATAATGCATTTAAATGTTCATACTCAAAAAGCATAATGTGCATTCACATGCACATTCAGAATGCAAGGGAAGAAGAAATTTAGGGAATTTGCATCCTGTTGTAACAACTAATAAAAATATATTTGAGATGAAATGATAACAATGTGCCTTTTCACATAGTGCCTTTTATGGATATTGTATCTTGCATCTCTCATGATGAGCAGGTATTCAGAATGATTTCCTCATGTATCTTTTGATGTTGTTTTTTCCACATTTACATTCATGGTGGGGAAAAAAACCCACAGAAAATAGGATGTATGGCACAAAAGCAAGTTCCATGAAGGAGCTATTTATAAGAGAGATCAACTTTTTAAGCGGCAGCTGGTCACATTTAAGAGTTGTCATGAACTTTTGACCATAATTAAGACCAAAGCTGACGACAACTTATGGTCAGGCACAGGAACTGAGAGTCAGGACGAGTTTTTGGGTGGTGTAAAGGTAGCCTTTGGCTCACCTAACTAAAAAGGCAGAAGTGATGCAACAGCTAAATGTCCACTAGATGCCAGGCTTCCTTTTCGTAGCAGTGTGGCCAGCTTTCCACATGCTTTGCACTGATGGCCTCTGTGATCCCCTTCTCGCTTATGTTGTGGACAGAAGCTTTCATGTTTAGCACCAAATCCTGATCCTGTTCGGGCTCCCTCCGGATTTATCACTGTTATCTCTCACAAATTTCCAAGAGAGGCAAAAGGCTTTCCAGGAGGACTAAAAATAGGAATTGTCTGTAAGAAGAATTGGGCCTTTTCTGCGTCCCTCCTTTTTGTGCAAGCAGAAAGCTCTCAGTGAAGAGAATGGGATGAGTTTTGTGATTGACATACTCAATCTGCAAACAAACCTAGTTGAACAGTGGCAAGGAAGAATGATTACTGCCTCCTGTGCTCCTGCTGCATCATCAACAGGTAGGTGACCTCCAACCTCTGGCTGTCATCAAATAGGCCAGGCAGCAGCTCAAAATATTGACTTAAAACTACATTGGGGCAATATTTGCTTTCTGATTATCTTGCTTCTGTAGTTGAGAGAGGCTTCCAGAGTGCAAGCATCCCTGTGTGTGGGGGGAGAGGGGGATGGTGGGCCAGTAGCTCTCCCACCACCAGCAGTACCTGGGGCAGGGCATGCTCCGTCTTTCGTGATGGACCAGCCAGAGCACCAGCAGGATTGCACACACTTCCAAGAGGTCAACAGCTGTTGGCAGTGCTGCCCCCACATGCTGGCACAAGTTCAGACTTTTCTGTTGGAATTTGGGTTACATCTAAGAAAACAGCATGGCTATTGGAAGCCACACTGACCCCAGTTTCTGAAGAGACCAAAGCTGTGTGGTGCTTGTGGTCTTACTGAATGGAGTGATCTTACCAAATTCTAATTCATCATTAGAATCACAGAATCATTTAGGCTGAGAAAGACTTCTAAGACCATTGAGTTCCACCATTAACCCAGCACTGCCATGTCCACCACTAAACCATGTCCACAAGCTTTGTCTACATGGCTTTTAAATGGATCCAGAGATGGTGACTCCACCACTTCCTGAGCACCCTGTTCCAGTTCTTCACAGGCCTTTCTGTTTTTTTCCTAATATCCAATCTAAACCTCCCCTGGTACAATTTGAGGCCTTTTCCTCTCCTCCTGTCACTTGTTACTTGGGGCAAGAGACCAACCCCTACCTGGCTACAGACTCCTTTCGGGTGCTTGTAGAGAGCAATAATGTCACCCCTGATCCTTCTTTTCTTCAGGCTAAACAACTCCTGCTCCCTCAGCCACTCCTCATAGGTACTTGTGCTCCAGACCCTTTACCAGCTTAATTTTTCTTCTCTGGACACACTCCAGCACCTCAATGTCTTTCTTGTATTGAGGGGCCCAAAACTGAAGACAGGATTTGAGGTGCAGCCCCACCAGTGCTGAGTACAGGGGTGCAATCCCTTCTCTAGCCCTGCTGGCCACACTGTTGCTGACACATTAGCTCAGCTCAGAAGTTGTCTGCTGTGAGTAAGCACCTTAATTTCTAAGAGATGATTACAGAAGAAAATACCTGATTTGAGTAAAGACGTCTTGGCAAGTTAGAAGCTACAACAGTTAAATTATCTGTTGCTAACTTAGAACATTAACTACTCCAAAATGACTACCTATATTATTCAGAAATCCCTTTCTTGAATTCAAAATAGGATATGGAAACTTTCTGGAAACCATAAGAGACCAATTAATTTTAAAAAAACACTACTGAAAAATAATAATAAATACTCGCTTCTGACTATCATAACGTAATTGCCTCTCTGCAACTAACACTGTTTCATTAAAAAAAAAGAAAAAAAAAGAGAAACGTTTTGATTCATTCATTAAAATGAACTTTGGCAAATGAGCCAGTTTACAAGCATTCAGTATTTGTATCCATGTTTATTCTCTCTGCTCTCAGACTTTCTCTCTGTGGGCCCTGTGTACCTTCATGGCATGATTTGGGCATGACTTACAGTAAGCATCCTGTGCCACTCCTACAGACTCTGAGCAGAGATCAAGGGGTTTGAGAAAATCACTGAGTGAAGCAGTGCTCTGCTCACCTAGCTGCTCTTCCCAATAATCCTGCCATACACTACTTGCTGGAAACAATTAGGGGAATAGAATAGGGCACTCTGCCACTTTGCCTGTCATCAGTTTCCCCGTTGAGATCAAGTTACATAAATGTTCATGGTCCGGCCCGTCTCATGCTCAGCATGGTCACGTCCCTAAGCTCAGCAAAAGTTTGGGTTTGAGTCAGAGCAATTGACACATGTGAAAGGATTGCTGTGGTATTAAACTTTGTCAGCTGTGAACTGGAGGTTCATTTTAGAACTTGATTTTTCTTGTGACTAAAACAGAAAAATGATGAAATCGGCTACTGGTATCACATACAGGAGAAAATGGTATTCCCGGAGAAAATATTATTCCCAGAGAAAATGTTATTGCCTAAACACGTTAGAGGAACCAGCGTTTTTACACTGGGCAGATCCTCGTAGATAGAGACATTTCTTTATTCATGTAACTCAGTGAGTGGTAAATGAGGCATGTTCACAGAAGTTATTTGGGATGGAAATGAGTCTAATTAGTCTATCCAACTTAGGAATAGCATTGTGAAGCAGGTCCAGGGAAGTTGGGAGTTAGCAACAGAAACAGCAGTGGAGAAACAGAGTTATGTGCGTTCCACAGTTAAGCAGAATATTTATTTGAAGTTTCATCTGACAGAATAAACAATAGATAAGGGGACAGTTTAAGCAGACAAATATTTCTAAGAAAGTAGTTTAAAAACTTTCTTATTTTAATTGCATTGTCTATAAGTAACCTCCCAGATATTCCTACCTTAGTTTTCAACTTCATAATTTGTTTTACAGTAAACAGTAAAAAGCTGCTCAGTTACTTCGGAGCTTTCTCAATGGGACAGGGGCAGATGTGCTCCAAATTTAAGTTGTATCAACAAAAAGTGGTGACTTTGGAGGTTAGCAAGGGCATAACAGTGATTTTAAAATAAGCTTCTAGAATATGTATATGTATTTTATGTACTGACAAATCTTTTAATCTGAGAGAATCACATCTAGTAATGAATCGCATTCTTGAGTGAATAATTCAGGCCTTGACGCCAACCTCTGAGGGAGAATATTGTGGTCATGGTGTCTGAACAGTGTGGTAGCTATGGCTACCTATATAATTCTTAGCAATGGAAAAAAAAGTGACAATGACATTAAATTTAATCAGGTTCCCCTTTTCTGTGGTTCCCACTGGGATGAGCCACTAGTGTCTTGCCTTAAATATTCAAAGCCTTCAGAGTTTGCATGTGTTCATATACTGGGACAATATCCTGCTAATACAGAACAATGGATCTGTCATGTATTTCTCCTGTGGGTAGCCGTAAGTCTGAATTTAGTTAGTATAGGGTATTATGATTGCTGCTTCTTTAGTGATTGTCTTTACATTAGTCTTCACTTAGAAGGAAGAAGAGCAGTAATGAAATGTAGCAAAAATACAATGAACTTAGCTATTTTGGTTTGGAAATATGGAGCAAAGGACTCTGTCTTCTTAAAAAGATCCAGCTTTATTTCCAGTCACACTTCATCTGATATGAATGAGCTGGTACTACATATCACATGGTTGAATACATTTGGGAAACATGACCTAATATATATTTAGGAAAGAGAGCTTAGAATCAAACTAGAGTAGTTAAATGCACAAATTCTTTGTATTCTCATTTAGTAAAATTCACTAATTCTTGTTGCAATTTGTTGGCAAAGCTGTGAAAATGTGACTTTTGTTAATTAATATTTACTAGTTAATATTTACTGCAGAAACTTCCCCTAATCTGCAGTAAAAGTCAGTAGTGAAAAAGTTGAAATTGACTAAATATCTTTAAATATTGATTTGAAGGAGATATTTTAAAATACTGTCCTTGAAAACCATTTGTTTTGTTTATTTTTGAGAGGGAAAGGAAAAGAAGGGTATTTTTTACTGTTAATTTGGAGATAGGAATTTCACACCAGGTAAATGTGCTACAGTGAAAAACTGGTGCCTGAACTGTTAAGCACCTTTGACAGAAATTTTTTCTCTCAGTTTATATTTCTTTGGAGAGCCCCTGTGATGAGAAAATTGCCAGATCTCTGATGATTTTATATTTTCTCTGACTTTTTTGGTAGCTTAATGGTGTTTATCTCTGCTTGTCTGGCATAGTAAACCCTGGCCTACCTCAACACTTTTTCAGAGCATCAGAGCCATGATTTTGAAAGCATCTTTTGTAAGGTGTGCCTTCCTTCATACACATACCCATAAAGGAATGCTGGTAAGTAAGTGAACATGTAAACCCCTAACCCTATTTCCACATGCAAACCAAAACACTTGAGCAGAGGTGACTACCTCTGCATGTGACATTCTTACAAACTGTATCTCATTAAATGATTGGAACTCAAACTAAAATAATGCCACTCTCTTCTACAATACAGTACACCATAAAAGAAACAGGATGTCATCCACCTTTATTTGTTTTTCTAGGTTATTGTACAGTCGTATATGCTACTCATGATCTTGCTGCCTGAATGCTTTTCATAGTTATGATGTATTAGTGTGGAAAAAAAAAATTGTCTTGCTCTTTCTTTGCTTTGTCCAGCACAGAAAAGCACCCAGCTTTATTTTATTTGGTTTAGGTAATTTAACATTAAAGAGTTAGATGTATATTGACCATGTAGTAAAGACTACATACTTTTAATTTTACATCAGCATCAGTCTCTGAAGCTGCACCACACCAGGTATAATCTAAAAGTAGAAATAGACATTTAATTTTAATTGAAAATAATGGTTTCTTTTTAGGTAGGGTCTATCCCTACAGGATCACAGAAATTCTTGCCCAAACAGTAACAAGAGCAGGACTGTCCATGTTTCCCAGACAGACTCACTATCTCCACTTGGAGATTTTCTCCAGGTAGGATGCAGAGACTCTGGCCCTTTGTCTAGGTTTTTACAGGCTGCCCCACTTTGTGCCTGCCTCTTGTTCTGAATGCAAATTTCACACCAGTGGCTTTTACACATGCACAGGCTGATGACACAGCGTGTGTGCAGTAGTTCCAGTTCTTCCTCAATTTAACACACACATGAAGGTCGGACGTCTCGGGCTCCCCATGGATGTGTGCAACCGAGCACATGCTTCCATCCAGGAGATGCCAGGTAAAAATGGCAAATCTGCTCAAGACTTCTTGGGTACCTCTAAGGATGAAGAGAGGAATGAATTCAGCTTGCATGAATTCTCGGTTCCTCCTTCCTCATTACCCAGATGTTCTTGGCAATGATTGGCCAGCCCCGCTGTGTGTGTACAGATTTTGGGTTGAGACCCATCTATATTTGAACCCTGTGTTCGATCCTATTGTCTGAACACCAATTCAGACTTTGAACAGAACTAGATAAATTTATGTTTTCAAACATACATAGGACAAGTAATCCAGAGGGTTTTTTATGTTTTACTTACAATTTTCCTTCAACTTCCCCTTACCAAAACCAACCTACCCCTCTTACTCTCAGTTCAAAAGCTTTGCTTTAGAGGTTGTGTCACTGATTTGATATCACCAGGAAAAAAGGCTTAGGAGAAAAATCACTCCAAGCCTATTGACACCACAAAGTGATGTCTGGTCTAATTAAAACCTAATAATGAGCTGCATGTTAAGATACAAAACAATACAAAGCAAGTCAGGAATACTGAGTTTTACCTCTTGCTGTGTCAGACAGCAATTGGACAGTCAAGTACAAGAGACATCTGCTTTGACCAAACAACTTTTGCATCTCCAAAACAGTGACAATCAAATTTAATCTACTAAAAGAAGTGCCAGATCTTTCTTTTAATCACAGCAGTAGCAAATACCTGACTAGTAGACAGCACATTAAACAGGTCAGTGAATAAAGGGCTGGGCCAGTTGTTTAAAATTACTGTGCCCCTAAAACTGGCCATATGCTTCCAACCTCTGTGCTACACCAGGGTTTCCCTGGGAGCTCGGAGGTGTATGTGAAGTCAGCTCAGTTTTCTGATCTGACTGAGGCCTGGGGAAAAGAATCTCATTTCACATTTAATCCCAATAAAAGTAGATATTGTGTTTTCATTTATCTGTGTATTTTATGAATATTTGGAAATGTAACAACTAGTTAACAACTATGCCTTAGACAAATATTTTTAATAGCATTTGCCCATGGAGTAAGTAATGGGTGAGTTCAAAGTATATTACTATTAGCAAAACATTTCTTACCCAACCATATAGCAAATCTACCAACTGGACACCTAGATATGATAACTCCTGCTAGTCTGTATGTTCTCAGATGAACCCAAATGCTAAAAAATTGTTTCCCCACAGAAATGGCAGGAACTGGTTTGGGAGCAAATATCACAGAGGTTGAGAAAAACAAGAGTCTTCCAAGGAAGTGGTGACAACATGAGGATTCACCAACAGCCGGCAAGGTGTGAGCACCACATCTGAACCACAGAGGTGCTAAGAGGAATTAGCATAATCATGAAAATATTTCACCAGAAAAACACTGTTCTCTCTTGCCTGGACAGATCATGTCACTGATGGCCAAAGCACCACTCCTAACTGCCTGATGATCACTATTGATACCCAGTTGCCACAACTGTACATCTGAGAATGACTTAGTCATAAAGGCCTTTTTTTTGCTTCCTGCAGTAGTATGTACTGATGATAATACACACTGTTAGGCTTAGCTGTCATTTTAAATTGAAGGATATACCACCAAGACCAGCAAAACAGCAAACTAGAAAAAAACAAATTTGCTGTAGGAAAAACAGGTTGTGACAAAATGTTGTGCTTAACACAGAGACAAAAAAATCAAATATTGGCATATCAGTTTGAATTTTTTCAGACATTCCTATAGCAATTACTATCAGGAAGCAACAAAGTTACCATTATCAGTTTTTTATAAAAATTAGTAGTGGGCCAAGAGAGAAATATCAGGAACTTCTCCTCTTCCCCATCCTCTTGAAAGCCAAGTCAGGATCTTAGCATTAGTGCAAAATTATTTCAGAGTTAAACTTCCTTTCTGCATTTAGGGAAAAACTGATGTTGCCGTCCTGTGTTTTCTTTCTCATTACACACTTAGATCTTAGTGCAGGGCTGTACATATGTATTTGCCAAGTAACTGCTAACTTGAATGGATGTATGTTTGATGCGTGTTCTATTTCCTGTGATTACAAAGAATACCGCACATGGTTCACTTATCTTAATTTGACTCTTAAAATTGTTTCACTGACTGTTTTCTTATCATAGTTTTTAGCTTCAAAGTCTTAAAAGGGTCCAAGACTGAAAGGAACATCAGTGTACATATATTTAGAATCTGTGCATGTCTGCATAAGTATTCAGTCCCTGTATACCAGCTTCGCTCCCTGCATTTTCACAGGAGAAGCACAAAATGTTTTAGACAAGATACCACGAGCACTAAAACTGGCAAACGTGAGCCCCCAAGAGGTAAAAGCAAGTGAGATGTACCCACAGTGACTACTTCTAAAGCACTGCAAGAGAATTTAAAATAGTCACATCATCAGTAAAGCTATTTAAACCAGAGGGGAGACTGATTGTCTCAAGATTTGTTAGAAGAGTTGTGTTACTAAATAACAACACCAATGGATAATAAAAACCCCAAACAAACAGGAAGAGCTTTCTGGATCAAGACAACTAAAAAGAGCCAAGGGATTTCTTCTTGACCAAATGGTCAGAGAAGATGTAGACTCAGGCAGAAATGAGGGGCTGGAACCCCACTATTCCATAGTAGCTGCAACACAGGATAAAATCATGTTATGTATAACACAGATTTCAGATTACATGGTTAATGGGCCACAAGTTAACACGTTTTTCTTCAATTGCTAGTTCCTCCAGACCTGTTGCAAAAAGCATACACATACCCCAGCTATCTTATTGTATTTTAGAGGCAAACTCAATCATGCAACATTATCTGTGTATGATTAAAATAGTGGCCAACCAACACTAAAAGTTCTTTCTTCAGTTTTCTGCATTAACAGTGGGAAAATCACTTGACTCCCCTTCTGAGGTAACTAAGTAATGCTACTAGTTGGTTACTAACTAAAAAAGATGCGCTTACAAAGTGAAGCTATGTGGGCTTAATGAAGGTGTGGGGTTTCTATTGCTTGATTTTCCTGGATCCCTGCAATAGCTCTCCAGGGGGAAGCAATATAATAAAAATGGTAAGTTGATACAGCCCTTTGGAATAACAATCTTCTTAATTGCTTTACGCATCTCTTGCACGGACTGGCCTCAGGGGAGCACACCCTGTTGTCAAACAGCAGGTTCTGTACCACACATACTAAATAGCGATTCCAAAGTGCACCACCTTGCATGTGCCCAGCAGATCATTTATCAGCTCAGCACAGAGGTGATAAGGTTATTTATCTTCCTGTGGCACAGCAAAGTTAGTTGCAGCTCATTCTAAAACATGTTCCTGAGAATCAGTATAATGTTTATATTACTGAGTGTTGGAACCATGTTAAGCCTGGGGCACAAGCTACACATCTGAAGCCAGGGATGTCCTTCTGAGCTAACAAAACTTCTGACGTGGTGCCAGGTGTGTCCCTGTTTAATATCATATATCCCTTTAAAATCGGGAATAGCTCTCCTGGGGTGCTGGGATATTATTGTTGTCACAAACTGAAATGTGCAGCGTGATGTCTTTGGAGCTCTCTTCTTGGGGAGGATTTGGTGACAAGCAAATATTCTACCTTTGTCATTATGACAAAGACTCACTGTTCCTCCCATTGCACTAAAATAAACCGGCCAAGTTGGCACAGTTGGGTTTCAGATTCCAGGGGACAGTGAGTCTCATTTGGGAATAACTTTTTTATTTCACAGACTGATCGACACAGACAGTATCAGTTGGAGACACATTAATTCTGTTTTGTTGTTCTGGTGTTTGTGAACTGGCCTGTAAACTCTGCCCACTTCACAAGCCGGTCATTCCAAAGCTTGTGGGATGTGTAGCTTCCTCAGCCTCATCACGTACCAAAACCCCAAGCTTGCCATTGTGATATGAGGAATTTTTAGCTGCAGTGTTTGAAATAAAAGAATCCATGAGAAATCCAGGAACACCTGAATCAGTTAGGAACAAGTAACACCGTCAGGCTAATGCTGGGTCAAAGGGGACAGGTGTCTACAATATATAGTGATTACAAGGGGTATTACAGGCTTAGGATAATTTAATACAGTTGAAATTCTTCTTTATACAGTTTGAACAGATGCCACAAACACAGTAAATAATTTGCAAAAACCATCCTGCCAAATACAAGCAGCACTGTTCTTCAGGAGAATAACTACCAGCAAATTAAGACACTCACACATACTCTTCCCTAGTGTGATTCTAAAAGCCAGGAAGTCAAACTCATAACTTCTCTTCTTAGCATATAAACCAACTAGACGACTGGTGGTTGGAATACATTTGCACTGTCCACTCCTGCCCATGGCCCTGCAGGACTAAGGCAGCCCTGATGGAGGGCTGTGTAGTGGTGGGCAGCTGGCTGCAATCACCAACCTCCTTGACTTTGCACTGAATGTATTTGAAAAGGAAGGAGAAAAAGGTTTTCGCTTTCCATGATGGGTCCTTGTGAGAGTGAACACAGTATGTCTTTTTATTTTTTCCTTTGCAACTGAGAAAATATTCCATGGGTGCTTGTCTCTGGCTTTGGGACAAAGTCTACTCAGAACTGCACCTTAAGACGACCTGTTCAGGACTGTTGCCTGCATGGATGGCAGAAAAAGCTATGCCCACTGCTCTTGGAAGCCAGAAACCACATTTTCACTTTCCAGTCAAGTCAGAGGGCAGAGCTGTGACTGAGTCACAGAAGAACCCTTCCTTAATTCTTTCAAACACACATTTTATGCCCCAATGTGTATGTCAGTTGAATACTGAAACATTTTTGCAGCTTTCATAATTTGCTTCCTCACACCGTAGTTCAATAACAAATGTTCATACACTCCTTGCTCCCAAAACTATTTTCCTTTTTTCATAGCTAATATTCTTAGAAGTGCAGATTTCATTGAGGAACAGGGCAATTTTTTCTTGGTAAAGATAAATAAAGAAAAATAGCTCGCAAAAAAGGTGGGTTGCTAAAAACTCACCAAGAACTCGCCAAAAAACCATAAGGACAATTTTTTTCTTATCTTGTAATACCTTGTTGGTTTGCAAGTACATTCGTCTTTCTTCCTTGATGTCACTACATATTACCAAAAATGTGGCTTTTCCTATATTCAGAGTTATTATGAGCTGATCAAAATTTGTCCCATTAGAAATCTTTTATCTATTCCTGCATTGTGTTGATACTGAGAAAGAACAGACACCCACAGACAAACAGTGTGGCATTTCTCATATTTGCCTGTCACAGCCTTTGAATTTTCAGCTTTGAAAAAGAGGGGTGATATAGGAGTAGAGAGAATCTGTGTCAGTCAGGCAAAATCACTAGTTCAAGGAGTCCTGGTTTTTGCTAAAATGCATTGACTCTCTCCAACACAGCTTAGTGTTCTTTGCTTTTGTACAATGGCAGTGCAATTCTTCCCTGTAAATAATAAATATTTAACAAACCTCCCATAGACTGGGTGCTTTAACGTTTAGATGCTTGAACATTTTGAAACAAAATAGGAAAGAAGGGGCTCAGTTTTTGCCTTTATAAAATTATGCATTTCAAAAGACAGCTTGGATCATCAGTGAACACAGAGCCTGTGACTTTCCTGACGAGCCTTCTGGTGGCTTTCAACCTTTTTACCTCTGAAAGAGTCTCCCAAACCGCAGAGATTAATGTGAGAAATGCTGCGGCTGAGTGACTGCGCGCACACCCGGCGGAGCAGGGGCACCTGCCTGCTGCCCATGGCCGACGTTGATGGATGTTCCAAAGAGGGCCGGGTTCAAGGGCTGGGATTCCCGGCGCACAGGCCGCTCTCGCTCCTCTCTCCGCTGCCCTACCGGGAGCTGATGTGGCGACGCGGCATGCCAAGCCCCAAGGCTCAGTGTCTGCTACTTAGACTCATTACAATTAGTCAACTTGATATATTGTTTACAATTTACACCAAACAAGCTCGGGGCTAATTATGACTTAGCTAGTTTGTCTCTTTGATGTCAAGGTCCTCTGCAGGAGGCCCAGCTACTGAACAGCAACTACGTTTAGTCTCAGGCACAGGTAAAGGGAATCGACACAGCCTTCAAATTCAACTGCAGCTATGCAAAGTCCTCAGACAGTAAGAATTATATTAGCATAGCTGATAAACTTGCTGCAAATAGAATTTATTCCTACATCCTCTTAAAACACCTGCTATCCAGGAAAGCAGTGAGAAAAGAAACCACACAGCTGTGAACTTTAGCCATTCCTTAGGGTCTTTAGACACAGCAAGACTTCATCCACACAAAATGCCATGAGACAAATATTCCTTCATTGCACTGAAATTTATGGATTGTTTTTCTGATTTAAGTTGTATCATTATGAAAGCTACAGCATAAAAGATACATGGTTTGACCTTTTTTGTCTAGAAATCTAGGTTTACTTTACCATTGTATTGCTAAAATAATGTTGGATAAAAGAAAGCTACGCGATCAGACATACCAGTGTGTTTAATCTACAGTGTCAAATGACAGAAATTTTAGTAAAGATTTAAGGAAGAAACTAGTTCTAGTCCGAAGGGAAATAAGAAACTAAAGGGTTTCCAACAGACCATGGTGCTCCTTCCATTGATGAGAAGAGTGAGTCACAGAAGTCCCCTTTGCCAGATCATTGACCTTGACTCTCACTCCCACCTTTGGCACTGGGTGCGTAACTCATAGAACTGATTATCCCATCATCATGCTCACAGTGGCAAGAAATGTTGTGGTAAGAAAAGCCTATCATCATACAGGCTATCTTAACAACTCCTCCAAGCTCAGTTGTAGGTGTTTTTTTCACTCTTCAATTATTCACTTCAGCATAGGAAAAAAGTTTCATACTTCTTTTAACTTGGTAGCAGTAATAAAGGAGCTGCAGCTTGGTTTTAACCAACAACTGTGGTGGTGAAGTGTCACCAGTGTGGGGTGTGGAGAGACTGAATTCAGTGGAAAAATTCTCATATCTCTCCATGAAAAGTTGACTAAAAAGTAACAATAATAACTTAGGATTTCCCAGTAAACTCTACCATGGTCCTGAACAGTAATTTTATCAATTAGCACAAGTATTTTAAAAAATTGAAACACAGGTGCAAACAGGTGTTAGAAACAAACTGTATAGTTTGATTTATACAGTATGTTCCCAGACACTTTGTATTCTTTTATCTCTATCGGTATTTTTCTGTAATTACAGCAAACTTTGTTCAACTACTGAGGCAAAATGAGGTTAATGGATGGGATAAAAATTAGGATCAGGAAAATATTAAAATAAGAATGGGTAATCAGACAAGATGATATCTGTAAATGCCACTTCCCTTGTCTGCCTATAAAAATAACCACTGGTGAGTAGCACTGATGAGGAAGAATCACAGATAGAGCACCTGTAAAAAATACCATACCTAAATTAAATCAACCCAACTTTCATTTTTAAAAGTGATTTCGGTTGTGGATTTATCCCTTCAAGTGTTAAGAGATGTGCCTCAAACTTACAGTCTGAAATCAGATGTAAACTTACCCCTTTATTTTAGACAGTCACTCAGCTTATCCACAGAGAAAAACATTAACTGCAACTTTCAGACCCACAATTTGCATTAAACCATCTCTGCTACACAGATAAATCTGCAAATTGAAACACCAGTATCTGAGAGAGTCCTAACCAGCTTTCTCACGAGACTTTAGCACAAAAAAAGGATCTTTCTATTGGATCCTTTTGGGGAATTGCACAGGTAATCAAACTCTTTACAGGGACTCAGCTGGAGTCCTCCTGAAGCCCCACGTGCATATCTGAGAAGATAGCTGCAACCGCAGCAGTTATATTCAATATGGAAAGAATTGTAATGGAAAGTTTACTAGTTACAGATGGGTTTTTCTGTTTCTTTTGAGGCTGAGGGACCATTGTGTGGCAGCTACGGCTGCTGTTATCTGCTATGTTTATTCCACTTGAAAATCTCTGACCTCTGCATTCCCTGTGTCATAAAAAGAACAAAGCAGTGAATTTTGATTAATAAAAGTCTTTGACTCTACCAGCAAAGCAGTTACAAGCACTGGGGAATTGTTTGAGTGGAAGAGTATGTCCTCCAAGACTCAACACCTCTAGTTTTCCTCTTTTGACCCACAGGAACCTGTTTCTCTCTCCCTCCACTAAGTAAATTTACCTGGCCATGTGGCAACAAAATTGTGTTTCTGTTCCTTCTGCAATAGAAAGATAAAGTTAAGGGAATGTTGTAATGCCTTTACAACATGAAAACCAGTGGTGAATCTGAACCACCTGAGTCCTGTCTCTGCAGGACAATGATAAATGTCCACTTGAAGTGCAAAGATCAAGTACTGGGAGAGCAAGGTCAGATGCTTTACATGACATCTAATGTGACTGTCATTTCTCAGGCTCAGTAGCCGATGGAAATGTGGCGACAGGATGAACCAATCACTAAGGTATCATGTCTGGCATTTAAACAGAGTGCAGCAATTCCAGCAGTGCCTAATGATTAGAGATCTAATTGCCATTGTCTAATTAATTCCTCTGTAGTGTGCATGTTCAAAAAGAGTGTTAAGCTAAGTCCAGCAAGGTACTCTAACTAAAAATGCATTTTAAAAATATTATAGTCTGGTTTTCTACTCCTAAGTAGTCTCATGAATTAATAAAAGGTTCCATACAGGCATATCTATAAATAATGAACGACCATTTTGCTGTTTTATTGGGAATTACCTTTCTATACGTTCCAACATTTGGCTCTAGGGAAATACCACTGTCTGTATTAAATGCCCCTCCAAGATCATGAGAATTATACAATTCAATTTTTTTGGTTTAAAAATCGTTATCAACTTCTTTTCTTTGAAGGGTATATCGCCTTATGATTGTTTCAATGTACTAGTGACAGATACGAGATATAAAGTATCTACTAAAGGAGTGGAAAATATGATTTATTAGGAGAATGAAGACCTCCCTGTATTCAAGTTAAAGTGGTTTTGTTACACCCTTGAGCACCTCTGAGGGAACAGAAATTTGGTGACAGATTGCTCTTCAGTTGATTTAACTCAGGCCATAACACCATCCTGTGGTGTCCTATAGCAAGTGTAACTTGGGTAAACTCCTCCATAAAATCAGATGTCCCTTTTTAAAATGGGGTAGTAGCTAATCAGTCACACAGTTACCAAAGACTGCCATCACCTTTGTGTTCCTGCTGATATCTAAATAGAGAGGGAATTTTAATTTTTATTTTCCAGGAAGCTATATTCCCTTTCAAAGAATTACATCCAAAGTCAGGCAGTCCAGTGGCCTTTGTAATACTAAGGAACTCCATGGGCTGCAGCGATGTAATTCCTGTCTGCTTGTGTAACCTAAACATTTCCACTCAGATTCAGACTTTGACACTCACCTCTGCCACCTCCCCTTACGAAAAAAATGCTTTTCTCTAGAATCGTGATTATGATTCATTTCTATTCCTGAAAACTGCAAAAATCATGGACATAACTAAAAGCTGAACATCCCCTGACGGGGTTTTATCTGCCACCAAAGTCCACCTTTTTCATGAATGGGAAGGTCTTCTAAGTGCCTCTCCACATCACTTTCTGCTCTCCTCCCAAAGGTCAGATCAAAGTGAACAAATGTAGGCAGATAAAGTTGAATGTGAAGGGGTCTGAGCTTTTTTCAGGTCCTGCGATTGACAGCTAAGGCCTTGCACAGTGACAGTGTCACTTGAGAGACCCTACACTTTTTTTCCCAGGTTTTCTGCAGTCTCTGGTGTCACTGGGGACAGCCCCCTGTGGTAATGCCAGGCTCCTCACTGTCAGGGGGCTAAGACCTGGACTAATTCATTGCGGTGCAGTTTAATTAAACTGCACCGGAGTTGTTTCCCTGGTAAAATAAGTGTGGGAAGAGAATGTGTGTCAAAAGAGACATGCCTCTTACTGTGTGTGCTTTATTGTTACACCACAGCTAATATATTGTGGGAATTCCCATGGAGTCAATGATAAACTATATTATCAAGCTCCATAAAATAGGCATTCTACTAGTGAGGGTTACTGTAGCCCACAATTCCATTAATCCTCCTAATTTATTATATTATAGCTGTATGTGAGGTCTCATAAATTTATTATACCCCTTTCATCTTGATAAAAATGCTTGTTTCTCCTCTCAAATAAAAACCCTTATTATTTGTTGTGTCTCTCTAAAAAATAAATGTATCAGCCACTTGCAAGAAAATATGATTATTGGCTGAGAAATGTAAACTGCACTTGACATGTCTTCTGCCATAAAATTAAAGAATTTTATTAAACCTTGCTTTCTGAGTACAAAAACCAGTATATGAAGGCCCATTGAATTTTTATTTGCTTTTGTTTTAGAGCATTGCATTCTCTTTATATATATATATATATATATGTCTTTACAAGGTTTTGTAATTTAAAGCCACAGAACCTGCATCTGTCAGCTCTGCCTTTTATGAAGAAGGCAATTTCTTAGACCCAACATTACATGTCTCTTGGAAATTGATCTGGGTGGCAAACAAAATCATCCCCTCTTTTAGGGCATTTCACATGAGTAAAATGTTTGATGATAGGCTATGGGGCAGTAATCTGTACTGAAACATTTGATACATGTTAATACACGTGCTATGTTAGGTAAGTCTAGATGATGAAAACAGCAAAGTTTTCCCTTGTGTCCCTGGAGGGGTCAAAGTGGCCTCCATCTTGCACTGGGACTGAGGGAGTGGAATAGAAAGCTTGCCTCTGCCATGGTATAAAGAGAGGAAGTCCTCTGTCATGGTTTGGAGCAAAATGTGAAGATGATGTGGATTTTGTGGAGTCTCACGATGAGCATATCAGGTTGGACTGGGGAGCACAGGAAAGGCTGTGCTGGTTCAGTCCAAAGGCCACTCCAGGCCAGTGGTGGCCAGAAGCAGGTACCTGACTGAGAAAAGGGCAAAGTAAAGGACATCCCCAACTACTACTTCAGACTGCTTTCAGCTCAGAAATTTGTTGAGAGTGATGTGATTTGTTTTGTTTGCTAATCCTCCATGGATCTGTCCTTTGAACATTTCTTCATTCTCCTCTTGAACCCATGTAAACTTCTTTAAATCCACAACATCCTTTACCAAGAAGCTCCATGCACCTACTTCAAGCTGGGAGGAAGATGAAGGAAACACCTCCTTGTATTCCTCACTCTCCTGTTTCCTTTTTCTTTCTTTTTTGGATTCTACTTCTAGTAATCAAAGTAAATTATAAGATTTATTATGTCATGACCACCTACTAGTCCAGCTCTACATTGTGAGTTGAGTGCAAGAAAAGTTGCAGTGCCCTTAGTAGTTCTTTACACTGAAAACACCTACCACCCAAGGTACAACCCACAACATTCACTCTCAGTACCAAAATGTGGTTCCAAATCCCATTTCAAATGTTTGAAGCACAAAGAAAAGATGCTGAAATCCTACTGAATAGGAGACTTCCAATAGCTGGGATAGGATAGTCTAAATTAATCAACTGAATGTAAATTTCCCCCAGGCCACATTAAAACAAATGCTGAAATTTGCACATCATGTGGATCTAGAAATGGTGAAAAGTTGCTAGTGTTAAAGATTACTTTTAAACATAAACAAAAATGCGGAGGGAAAAATTTCAAAATTTTGTGATATGGTCTTAAAGGAGGAATGGGGGAAGTGTAAAAAGCCAAATAAATGCTCTAGGCAGAAACTCTATTGTGAAAGAGGATTCAGTGTTATCTCAAAAATCATCCAATTTACTCTTTCAACACAGTTTCCTGTTCCAAGCTAGAAAAAGTCTATTACTAAAAAAAAAAAACCAAAAAAACCATAAAAGCAGCTAATAAAGGTGTCTGATTTGGTATCATCAACTACAATTCAAAAAATAAACATGAAGCTAATTATTTCATTGGGAAACTGGGAAGAAAAACAGTATGGTTTTACTAACAGCCTGAAAAACAATGCCTGGCAGGTATCTCCCAAGCATGCCTTTTCCAAGATCCTTGTGAAAGAAAATGATAGATTTAAAACTGCATTAAGAGTGTAGCATCACAAGCCTGGGTACTTAGTGACAACAGAAACAATGCTAAGAGAACAGTATCCAGTATCCATGCTGTTGCTTACCTGGGCTGTGTGTATGGGAGATGGGAGGTGGAAAAAGCTCCTGTTCCTCAAAGCAGTTGATGGGCTTTATCATTATGGGGGAAAAAAAAATTCTCCTCAAACTGTTTAGAACAGCCTGGTAAGACTTGCTTTTTATAAATCTTTATGAAAACCCTCAGTGTGGGATGTGCAAATCCAAGGCAGGACTCAATCATTTCCATGCCAATTTGCACTACAAAGAACGTTTGGACAACACTACTAAAACTATCAACAGTGGATTTTCTTGGAAGTGACAGAAATAAGAATCTGCTCTAGATCATAAAATTTGCCTCTCACCACAGCAGTCACTTCACTGAACCGGGATGCACTTAAGAACTCTTATCTGCTTTGAGGTAACATCATGTTTGGTAGGGAATGAGCTCTCAACTTGTGTCTCTTCCTGGTGTGGCCACTTTTATTGTAAAAGCTTCTGCTCTCATAAGAGAAGAAAGAACTTTTACATTTTAAACCAAGAATATGGTAGTAGTTCCACATTTAAACTCCCAGGCCACCTTTCTATCCTAGTTCTGAAAACACAGTGAGACACACCTTCCACAGCTACATTAGGCACCACAAGACAGAGAAATAGTTGTGGAAGCCTGAAGTAGATCATAGGCTGGCTGTGCCATGAAATGTGATACCCTTTGCCTCAATTCAAGTCTGTTGTTAAAATTTCAACAAAAATTGTAAGGCTAAATAAGAGAGACCTTACAAAGAGACACCTACACAAAGCTGGTGTATCCTGTGGCAGTGCCTTGTAGATAAACTCACTGTTCAAATGGCAATATTTCACATACTTCTCTCCCCTGACTCTTTCCTTTACATCAAAAGATGGTCTTTGTTTTTCAAATAAATACATTGCTTGTGATGATTTTATTGTGCTAAGTTGTTTTACCAGTTAAGGAAATCCTTCCCCTGGTAGTGATTTCTACCAGCCAGAAGATTATTTTCTACCTAAAGATGCCTGTTTTTGTAAAATGCATATATCCATATCCTGCTTGTAGTGACAAAAATAAAAAGAAAAAAAAAAGGAAAAAATCCCTATGAGCTACCAGTGTGAGACAATCTCTCATTCATTGATTCTTTAATACTGAACAGTGTTGAAAAGCTATTCCTTACACTGCAATCTCAAATTTGCAGTTGTATTTTCAGTATATCACAGTCAGGTGATAAGGACAACAGAAGTTCTTAAATCTTTGTAAAATTGGTATCCTCAAACATGAGCAAATATGTTCTATACTGTATTAAAATTATGCATTTCACATAGGAAATTGATCCACCAGAATTACCAACATAAAAACATTGTTTCAAAATCAGTTTAGAGTGATACCCAATAAATACAGCCATGGTTTAGAGTATCACCTTAACAGACTTTTAAGCAGTAGGTACTTCCCATCCAGTTGGAGGACATGTCAGTGCTTTCACAATGAACATTTACTTCCTACTTTTAAAATATATTTTTTCCTTTTTAAACTACATGAAATTAAATTCCAGATTTTGACTAGCCAAAGTCTGGTTACTTGAGACAGAAGAAACATGGACCCGAATATGACATTTTATCCCATTTATCCTTTTAGCATGATGCTAATAAGTTTGAGTAACACTCCCTGTTATTATTGGGCATTTCCTGATTTGTGTGTGATTTGCATTGCTCAAATGTTGAGATACCTGTGTGACCACTGCCATCACTGGATAGTGGCAGAGGAAATGATCTTCACATAAATTGAGGCTTTGCATTTTTCTGCCTTGGTTTCAGAGAATGGTTCATCACATAAAAAATATTTGGCTTTTAAAACCAAGCTGCACAGATTGGAGGAGTGTAAATACACTCACTGACCTGCCTTGGCTAACAGAGTAACACTCCATTAGCCACAGGTACATGAGAGATGCTCAGGACAGAGCTTGGTATGCACATAATCCAGTGCAGAGATAGGAACCAGATTCAAAAAAGTTATTTTGGACCAACTGCCAGTAGAAGTGAGGCACTGTGGACATACATGGATGTGGGAAGGAGTACTTCTGTAGTAAGATTAACAAATATGCAAAGGCAGAAGGAAAAAAACTCTGTAGGACAGTTTTCTAGAGGTCTAATTTAGGAGCATAGGTTAGAAGGAGACTAGAACCATGTGGAGACTGAAGCTTTTTTTTTCCAAGAAAGAGGAAAGAACCTTCAGTAGGATTTACTGTGCACAGCTACAAAAACACAGTGATTTTTCACATAGGTCAGCAAGAGAAGGCAAACTCCATCCTCATTTTTTCACCAGTGTTTAATTCAGTTCACTGAGATTTGTACATTATTTTGCTTATCAGAAGAGATCATACTATTGGTTAAACAACTTAGGAAAATGCATGCCATTTCACTCTGTAAGATCCCCTAACTCTGTAGACTCATAAGACCCAAACTAAAAAAATTAAAAGGAAATTAAGGAAAAAAAAGAATTGATAACATGTTCACAGAATTAATCTGTTTTTATCAGTAGGATGATTTGATGCACTTAACTATAATTGGAATTAACCTGCCATACAAGACAATTTTCCTTAAACTCTAGTGGATAAGGATGAATCCTTCACATGGGCTGTGCATCCTATCTTATTTGGGAAATTGGGAACATTGGGAAACTACAACAGCTGCCCATTTTGTTCAAAATGGAAAGGCACCAACAAACTAATGAAGTTACTCCAGCCCAGACAGCAATATGAATATCAAAGCTCATCTCATATACAAATGTTTGGAAGAACCAATTTGAATCATGGCCAGAAGGTTGACACTGTGAAGGCACTGTGGGAAAAGTGAATGCTAGCAAAGAGAACATTCCAGGGAAACAAGCAAGGTTCCTTGTTCTGGAAATTAAAGTTTCTGCTCTGAGTCTTTAGCTTGGCTAAACTCAGTTGTGGGGTGGAGGGGTGAGAAGACATCATGCAGGTTAATGGTACAACTTTTACATTGCTTTGTGTTTGGAGTCCAGACATTTATTTGGAAAAAAGGTGAAAGCTTTACATGACTTGGCAAGGAAATGGAAATTCAGGGCAGAGAGGTGTGTGAGCAGGGAAAGGGTCCAAATATGGATTACTCTAATAAAGTTGAGAAACAGTTGGCTCATACGAGGTTCTTCCATGTTGATTGGGAGCAGTCTGGAGTTTACAGCATGTGGTGAAGCTTGAAATTAAATAGACTCCAATGACAGCAATTGGAAAAGGTTTTTCAATCTTAAAACAAAAATAAAGCCGTTACACTCTGTCTGGAGGAAAGTTTAGGGGGAAAATAAGGAACAAGAAAGCTATGAAGTTGGTCAAGGTGAGGAAGAAATAAAATCATAAGACACAATTTCTCAACCTGGGGAATTGTTTTCACTATACTTCTGTAGGCACTTTGTTGAGCTTTGATTTTTTTTGCAGCACTGCTGTAACTTGCTAACCCTGCTGTCATGGCTAATACCTAGTGACCAGATGAAGCTATCAGAGCTGTTTCTTACAGTGTTTTTCCTCACTTTGCCCTTTCTTAAATACATTTTTCTAGAAGCACAGGTGTGCCCTGCAGTAGATCCTTTAGAGCTGGCTGGCAATGCCTGCGTCCGGCATGGGTCAGGGTCAGCCTCTGGCCTCACCCCATAGAGGCCACCCCTTCAGCCAGTGCCTGGCCACCTGGGCCCAATACTCATGAAATTTCAGTGATAAGACCATAACTAGAACTTTAAAAACCCACCAAAACAGAAAAACAAATTACTGGGACACCCCCACCACATCCCCGCCAACAACAGTCGAACAAAGCATATGCCAAGGGACAGAAACAGAGACATATAAGTGATGTGTAACAAACAACAATAAAGATTAGCATATTCCAAAGGACAGAATACATATATAAAATGTGAGTTTCATGTGATGTCCCTCCAGAACCTCCTGCTTTTCCCATGGCTGCTTACATTCCAAATTCCTCTTAATAACATTAAAAGGTATATGTTAACACGTTTGCCACTGATAACAGACCCAGGAAAAGTGATAAAAAATGATACTGCAGGTAACAATCTTGCTTCTTGGCATTCAAGGAAACCTCTCCTAAAGGCTTTTTAAGCACCTCCCAGTGAACTGCAGTCTCAGTGGGGGAAGAAAGGACTCGCTGCTGGCAGCTCCTGTGCTTGCCCCAGGCAGGATCCATTCCCATACTTGGTGCAAGCCCAGCCTGCTCTGCAATAACCCCAAATTCGAACACACCCAACGCGACTCAAGTCCCACCAGACATAAATTTTACTTTCACATCTCCAGCCTGCCGCCGAGGCTGGTAGGAGCCTTGTGTCTACACTGAGGATGTGCTTCCAGGGGGTGGTGACAGCTCTCAGAAGAAAGCAGTGACTGAAAGGGGAACCTGTCAGGGGGCCCTGTCTGACATGGACCTTAGCAGCATGGGAGAGGTTGCAGGGACGGCGGAGGGAGTCAGCACAGCCTGGCAGGGGATGGGGCAGTTGGCATTAATTCTCACCCTTAGACAGAGCCTTCTACCAGCAGCTCGAATCAAAAAGAAGGGTTTGCTTTTAAATCATAAGAAAAGTTGCAGGATGTTAAAAAAAAAAAAAAAAATTGTCCACCATAAATAAAGTAAATTACAGTAAAGCAACATTTAAAATGGACTAAGAGTAATACACATTTCTGATCGAAACAAAAGTTATTTACCTCAAACTGCTCACACACAAACCAGTATTTTTTGGTATTGAGTTCACTTTCTGCCTTGACTGTTTATGTATTTTATTGATTTGTTTGAAACTGTGGCTGGGGACTGTTAAGAATTTGCAGTAAAGCAGTGTGGCGTACAGATTTAACACACCGTGTGTGTTAAACAACCGAGTGCACCTTTAAAAACCTCAGGAGCAGTCTAAGAAATAATGCAAACATTTTCAAAGATAAATTTTCTATTTCTATAACCAAGAAATGCAAACTAAAACCAGAGATTGTAGCCAGGGTATCGCTAAAAGCTGAAGCCCAGCTTTTACGTGTGGATTAACTTGAGCAGTGGTGATTGATTACCCAAGTCAGAGCAGTTTTGCTTCTGCTATGAGCTGGCTTCGTCGCTCATAGAATTCATCTAGGCTTAAGTGAGAAAAACACCAGTTCACAAGTAGCACTTTAACCAAGCCATACACACTCTGGGAAGAAAACAGGTAGTGAATGTGAAGGCAATGGCAGGTTTCAGACAGAAGGACTTGGATTACCAGGATTTTGCATTGCTCTGAGTGATCTCTCAGAGCGGGCTG
The DNA here is from genome assembly GCA_013398175.1 of Climacteris rufus. Classification (NCBI taxonomy): domain Eukaryota; kingdom Metazoa; phylum Chordata; class Aves; order Passeriformes; family Climacteridae; genus Climacteris; species Climacteris rufus. Next base: position 3,157,217 of record VZRZ01004061.1, on the reverse strand, counting down.
GTGGAGCGCTGGCTGCAGAGGATACACACTCCCACATTTGTCCCACAGACACACTTGCTGAGTGAAGAGCAGCTAGCTTTATTAGTCCAGCCTTGAACTCAGAGAAATCTGAGTGCTGTTCCTTTGTTCTTGTTTTCCTGGGTTTGTTTTTGAATTTTTGGGGGAAAACATCAATGCAGACCTTGTATTCATAGCTAAAACCGTAGTACTAAACAGTAAGTAAAGGCTGAGAGTTTTCTCTGGTTTGGTCTGTGAAGAGAAGGAGGATCTAGCAGTAATTTGAAGCAGTAATATCTTTCAGAGATGCTCTTGAAGAATACTATTCTGAATTGGCCTCTGGTGACTAGTGAAGTATATTAAGTATAGGACTTATTTGTCTTTAATGAGTCCTTTAACTGCAGCAGCACAAATTTCAAGTAAGTTTTAAGGTCAGGGCATATTAGAAATATGCACTTAATCCATTACAATGTTCAATAAGAACAAAACAACTGTTTGCCATGGAGCAAAACCACCAGTACTTTTAACAAAAATTGATTGTAAGTAATTAATTCAGTAAAAGTAATTGTAAAACAACTTTCAAAACACATATCAAACTTTTCTCATATGTGCAATCAAGTGGTGAGTGTCTTTATCAAGTGTAGATCATTGTCTGAATAGGGAAACACTTTCAGTAAAGCTGAATTAAAAACACATGAAAGCATTTTTCAGAGCCATAGTGGAAGCATAGATCTGAGTGTGGCCCACATTCAGAAAGCCAAACTGAGCCCCAGTGATACCAGGCTGGTAAGATCTGTGAACAGGACCAAGACAATATCTCGAGGTTGTTAAGGGAACATCACCAATCATCTATTATCTTTAGCCAGCATCTACAATAATCAAAAGTAACTCTGCAATGGGCTTCATAAAAATCTCCTCTGCCACAGTGTAAACACAGGAGAAGAGGCAGGAGAAATTATGCAACAATCAGGGAATCTGTCTGGAAAATAAGCAATTAAGGATAAGCAACAGTCACTGGCTGTGTCATCAGGTCTTTTCTGAGCATGCCTTAGAGTTGTATGTGTCATATCTAGCATTCCCAAGTGTTTTGCTTGGCTAGAGTCTTTTAGGGACAGAAATTCAGCTAGGGAAAAAAATCACAGTCCATCCTGAATGAGCAGGGATAGAAAGGCTGTCTCACAATGGCCATGCTCAGAGGTTCTAACATGTAAATTCACATAAACATGATCCTCCACCAAAGAGGGACTAAAACGCTTACCAACACAGACCATCTTAAGAAGAAAAGAGAGCTAAGATGATAAAATTCTGCCTAAAAGAGGCTTTCTCGGGGGGGTGGGGGGGGTGTGGACAGAATCAACCCAGATTCACCAGCCTGCCACTTTCCAGACATTTCCTTTTGCAAGCCAAAACGAAAGTGAATTTTGATAAACATTACCAGGAAGAATTACAGGAACAGTAATTCTGGTCGTTTGTGCTCCATGGACATACTCTCCTTTTAGAGGAACAAGGGAAGGGCTAACTCTGGAGGGTTCTTTACTCTGCCAAAACCTGGTGCAGATAACTCCATGCTCACTGCTGGGTTTCTGCACGTGATGTCAGCTGGCCTCAATAACAAGAGGAGATCACAGCTTCTTTTACAGGGAGCTCTGGGAGAGCTGAATTAGTCTTGCAACCAGTTTCTGACAATCTATAAGGTCTTCCAAGTTCTCTAGCACATAAATTGCAATTGTAGAGCAGTTATTCTTAAAAGATAATTATTTAGCAATGTGTTGAGGTAAGGAACAAATAATTGCTGTTTTCTTTATAGATTATTTAGACCATAACATAGAAATTTAGGCTAAAAGTATAATTTGCCATTAATTTCTAGCTCAGTAACGCCATTTGCAGTACAAAGTGAATATGACCCCTGTCAAAGTGCAGTATTTTCTCCTGTCTTTTTAAAGATTATCAGAGAGGAAAGTGCAAAGGAGCAATGCCCCTAAGGAAGGCCAGATAAACTCTGCTCACATTGAAAAGAGGCTGGAATATACTATGGTACCAGCTCTCTGAGCCAATCTTTGTGCAAGGAAGTCAATGTTAAGGCTTGAAATGGGAAACTGAAAGAGGTCACTCTGCTTTTATTGAGATTTTCCTTCATGTCAAACCAGCGGGTTGTGTGTTATACTCCTCACGGGTCACTGATAGCCTATCACAAAGCCTCTCTGTTTGGATGCCATCCCCGAAACCTCACCAGCCAGCAGAGCAGAAACACTAAGGTACAGCTACCGTCCAAAAAGCTCCCCAGCACAATAGCTGCTGCTGTCATGGCAGGACAATAAAGTGGATTTTATGCTGGTATATTTTTCTCATCATATGCATGACAGAAAGTCTAATGGGCCTTACTAGTTTCTTAGTGGCTTTTAAGGCCCTATAAAATAGCCCACTATCAGTTTGATCTGTGTTCTCAAGATGTCTGCCTGAAAATCAGAGAACTCCAGCAGGAGCTATGTTTTTATGCCCTCAACCTGCATGGAAGAGATAAGCTAATTAGCTGAGAAATTAGAGAGGGAATCTATTAGCATCACAGAAGTGAAAACGAAAGCACTATGAGAATTTATAGATGGGAGAAGACCTACCCCACCTACTACTTTCTAAAGTCTGGAGGGGTTTTGTTAACATACCCTTTATTTTCCAGGGGAAAGCAGTTCCTGCCAACAGTCATGATAAGAAGGGACTTTTTTAATATTGGTGGTGAAACACTTTATCCTTCAATAGTCTACTTGCAGTTGGATCTCTGACTTTATGGAGCTTCAAAAGGAGCCTAGTTCTAGATGACAAGAAGGTTAAGCTTCAAAATTATTAATGGTAGGCTACAGAAAGAAATTTGAGTAAGCAAGTAGAAGGAGAGCTGCTTTTCTTCTGATCAATACATCATGATTGGCCACTGAAGCCACACCCCTCTTCCTTCTTTCTTGGCAGCCCAGGACTGTGGTATGTCTGTTCACTTGGTGCAAGCTCATTTTGTGGGACTGGTAAATCTGCCTCACTTCTGTATCCATTGGTATCCTTGATTAAGGACAAAGTGAAAAATTCTTTATTTTTCCTCTCTCTCAGTCTTGGTTATACTGGGCTGACCAACTGCCACTGGATCTACAGAAACAGTACTTCAAGAATAGAAGGCAGATGGATTGCATAATCTTTTTGCAGCATAATTTACAAACTTCATTCTTAGAAGATAAAAAGATTGATTTCTTCTGTTTTCAGTTTTACAGGGATCCAGATTCACTGTTTTGCTTCTACCCAATAAGTTATTATTGCAAAGATGCAAACAGGCAAAACAAAAGCATAGAATCAGGTGAAGTCCACCAGATATTTCACACAAGCTAATTATGTATTTGGAAAGTCAGCTATAAAACACTTAATTTTTAATTTCTTCCCTCAGATGTGGCTATCCTCAGGATATCTCCTGGAGAGATATCCTTGGCTTTAAATACTGGAAAATTCAAGGTTGATGGCAAGAAGGAACAGAGAGTTGGGAGCAGACCTTGTTCACCTAAAGTAATTTTTCTCAGAAGTTTTGTTCCTCACTCTGCCCACAGTTTTTTCTGACTGGGGGGATCACCTTTCCTGTCACATCTCCTGATACATCTCTTTCCTGAGTTACTTTCCAGAAGGTTCCAGATCTCTAAGGGAGGGAATACTGCCAGACCTACTCCAAACTGCTCTAACAGCACTTCTTCATGACCATTCCCACATTCCCTTCTTGCCACTGGCGTGGTTCTCTTTGTTCCTCTTCCCTGTCTCACAGCAGATGCATTCCTATAAACAGAAGAGTACCAAACTCATTCCCTTAAAGGAATTTAAGGGAACGGATGTTAAGAATAACTCTTCTCTTTTTTTTTATTTTTTTTTCCTAGCTCCTTTTCAGGAAATTTCCATTCATGACAACAAAATGAGTGCAAAAATAAATGCTGTGCCCTTTTCTACTTCTTGTTCTTTCAAATACCTTCCCTTAGACATGCCAAGGTTTCTCAGAGACCATTCCTGGAATCCATGTGGTCCCACAAATGGAAGCAACCATCTAGGGAGAAGCATGCTCCAGGAGGCAGCTCTCAGAGGGAAAGACACTGTTTTGCTGCAATAGTGAAGTTGACCGCAGGGTACCCACATTTCCACACCACTTTTGCTTCAGGCTGAATGCATGTGAGAGCTCTGTCTGTCCCTATGCACAAGACTACTGAGCTCAGGCGGGTAATTACTAGTTAATTTAGCAGCTACGTGACAGCTACTTTCTATGTTACTGTATACAACAATCCGCTGCAGCAGCTAGTAGGGCTTTCCCTGCAGTGTCATGAAACAGAGCACAGGCAGAGCCCCATGGAAGTGGGGAGACATCTCTGTTTACCTAAGGCACCCAGGTCAGAAGAGATGAATATGCACCACGGGTTGCTTTTCCTGGTGCACCCAGGCTGTTTTCAAGACAGAAAACACTTGTTGTAATACCTAAACATATGTATTACAGCAGTACCTGGCTCTGTCACAGACATCTGGGAACAACCAGACTTCTTGCACTCCCCACCCTTCTCCTATGCATTGCAGTGTAAAGACACAGGATTATGTGGCCCAATGTCCTACAATAGTCCCTTTGAAGAACATGGAAAAAAGTAGAAGTTAATAAAACTCCCTCAATACTCTCCTGAAAAGGCAAAGTTTTTTAGCAACTATTAAGGAAATGTTGTTTCTGTTAACTAGTACTTTCACTAATCATATACATATTTACATAAACATTTTGTATATTTACTGTGGGTCTTGAGAGACATAATACACGTGTCACTGAGGTCAATAACGTTTTAATTCCAAAGAGGTTTTTTTTCAAAGCCACCTGGGAATGGTTAAAACAGGATACGGGGCTTTTATTCCTGCCTGCCTTCACGAAGGCAGCTCTATTCTCTGCTGTACACATGATAGTTGCTATGCATACAGATAGAGCCCTAACAATGCTAATCTGACATTTAAGCATTTCACGCTCTGTGCAGGACAGCCTGTTTGTGTTTTTAACCTTGGTTCTTGGGCCAAATGCAAAGAGACTACTGTGTGACTCTGAGCTTATCTTCTCTACTCCCATCTACAAAGTTAATGCTTGGGTGTGTCAGGTATCACCTAGGGATTTAAGCAAGAGGCTTTTTGCAGTTAACCCAATCCCGTGACCTGCTCTGAATTACCTTTGATTTGAAGGCAGTTTCGTTAAGTACCAAAATGCCCCTTCCATTAATTGGAATCAAATTCTCCTGAAATGTGGGTGCACAATAATTCCTATTTTACCTCCTTAATGGCTCTATACAGACTCTGTTATACCTTATAGCAAAGGTATTGGTAAGACACAGGTGGAGAAGGTTGTTTTGTTGTGCTCACCTTCTTGAATCTAGTTGTCTTTGCTGAATGTTTTCAGAGTGTCAGCATCTAGTTATCCTAGCAGTTGTGTATACAGAGGTTAATACCTGCCTGATAAAAGGGCTTTCCAATCATTAGAGAAACAGTTCATCACTGGTTTGTCTTTTACCTATACTATGATCAAACTCACTTTTGCTCATCTTTCAGCATCTGGAAAAGGAGGGTAATAGGCATTAGCTCAGTCTCATTTCTCCTCATTACTGATTGAAAAGGTTGGTATCCAGATTGTGTGTGAAGAGTGGTGGCATGACTGCCCTGCAGGCTAAATAAAATCAGATATACGCCCTCGGTGAAGGGCTGCAGTAGGATCTCGTATTGATGCCACAAAGGAACTGAGCAGGTAATAGAGGAAGACTATCTTTTTATAGCAAATTGTACTAAATGGCACAGGCAGTGGCTAAGTTATCATCTGGGTTTAGACTCAGAAAGAGAGGATCTGCATGATTTTTCTGAAAGGATCACTGCCCCAGTGACACTGTGAGCCAGGCCCATCATCCCACCCTGGGTTGTTCCATGCTGCCCCTGTGTTAGCCCACAGAAGGCACAGGCAACTGTGGCTGCACTGACATGACTCCTGCAGTGCCCTACAGCATCCAAGGGATCAACTCTGCCACTACAGCCAGGATCAGCTTCTCTTGCAAGTCAGATTATCCCATCCCTCTGCAGCAATGCTGTAGCCATGAACTATTGCATTGTGCAGAACAGGCAGCTAGAGGATGATGCAAGATGTTATGTTTCAGGAAAGAGAGATAGTTGATGCAGGATCAGTGACAGTCACTTTCAGCAGTTTACCAAATTATAACAGTTTTATAAATCCTTACTTATGTCAAGAGTAAATAGGAACTGAAAAAGGAGCATCAACTGGAGTTGTGCCTGGAAAGTTGGTATGTTTCTAGAGCCTCCATCCTTCAGTATACCTACTGGTTTTGCCACTTCTATAATTTCCACTTCTGCACTGCACTGCACTTCTACACTTCTGTCTGACTTCACTTAGGGAATGGTGTCTGTGATAGATATCCCATGTGTTATTTCCACAACTGGTGCAGAGACAGAGACTTTACAACAGAATCCCTTATGTTGACCTAGGGGACATGTAGACATGCATGTACACAGCAATTGTTATCATTTTGCCACTCTAATAATTCCTTGAGGACTTGTGCCTTTTGCTTACTGTCCTCTAGGTTTTTAGAAGCAGACAGATTACTGGTTATATTTAAGATACACATTGGATACAACTTTTGGTAATTGAACAACACCTCTTGAAAATCCTGCTAGGAATTGTCCCCAAGGTGTTTCCTTTGGGGGAACCTAACTCAATTTTTGTGATTTAAAGGTTCTGTCTAGTTCTTTTAAATATTCCTTTGATGTTGTATTGCTGTGCTTGTAATAGATTGTTATTGCTGTATATTGAGTTTGCAGAGTGAAGGTAAATCTTTTGTGATGTGATTGTGCTACCCCAAACTCAATATTGTTCAGAGGTCCTTTATAACTCTCTGGTTTCACTGCAACAAGCGGGACAAATTTTCATTTTTACTCTTTTAGATTTTTATTCTCTGTTCTGAAACTCTAAGAGACTATATTTGCAGGCAGTATCTAGTGCACTTTTCATGAACTGAGAACTCAAATGCTGTGGTGGGACTGTGGTTATTCCCCCACCCCGATTTACAACATACTTAGGGAGAGAGAAGGCAAGGGAGACTACATGTGAGTCCTGGCATCCTGTAGTCGTACTCCTAACAGTGTAGAAAACAAAAAAGCTTCCAGTTTTGATATCAAGTATATCATGGCAGCTCTTGCTTTAAAAATATGTAATTTATGCATTTTCATATAATATCACCAGCCTAATTCCTTGTATTGTTGGGTCCCATACTATATGTATGGGAACCAGCTGCATACCACAAATGCCTTTTTATGGTAACCAGTACACCAATAATCAGCCATCAGGTAATCACCCATCAGTACACTATACAATATATAGCTCTGCTTTTTCTGTACTGGATCTATGCATACAAACATGTACATTACTCCTACAGTGGAAAATTTCCTCACTTTTGTGTTTTTTTGAGAACCCTTCCTAGATGGATGAGTCAAATTTTGCAAACATGATGTCAGGTCCAAGCACACGATACAGGCCAAGAAACATTTCCTGCTTGATGCCATGGACCCAAAATTCCTCTGGGTGCACAAGTCTCTGGCACAGGTCTTGAGTGTCTTCCCTAGGTTGCATGCACAGAGACAGCAAGAGCAGCATCCCAGCTCCTGTCCCAGATAGCCAAGAACTGCCTGGGGCAGGAAGAGCATCCCCAAGACCAGTTCTGTAGCAGTCTTTGCAATTGCATTACAGCAGGTGTGGGTGACAATCCCACTTCAAGGGCACCATCGCTGTGCTTGCTCTTGTTCATCACACACCTCATGACCAGAAGACTCTCCTGCTGCCCAATCTCCTCACAGAGGTTTAAATAAAACCAAGGAAAATGTTAGAGGGAGATCATATTTCTTAAATGAGGCAATCAACTTTAAATTTCCTCTTGCTTCGTTTTAGAATATTTGGTAATGACATTGAATGCAGGATGGGATTTTAAAATTTTGTCAGACAATTAGTGTATTCTTGTGTGAAAATATTTTCATTTTGCATTCTGCCAAGTAGCTTCCTAGACAGAAAAATAAAGACTACTCTCAGCTTACAGATGGAGCTCTTTAAACATCAACTGTCCCCAAAACCTTTATGTTTCCCTAAATGCTTTGACTACTTTTAATGTTCGGGTTTAATTGGGAAAGCCATGCAGACTGCAGAGACAGTATTCCTTCTAAGTTAAAAAGGGGCATTCTTTTTTTCTCATCATTGTGTTAGCAAAAAATATCTGTACTGCCTGAGGCTATTTAAGAGAGAGACTCGACACTTATTCTGGTTAATAAAGCAAGGAAAGAAAATAGTTTGTCACTATTGTGTAGCTCATCTTGTTTCACTTTGGTTTTCATTTGGAGTCTCTGGTTTTTTTGTGTGCACACATACTTCTGGGGAGGTAGGATTTCATTAGAAATGCTAAAGAAAACCAATCTTAATTAGTCTGAAACACATCAGTAAACTCAAGCTTGCTGGCTCAGAGTCATGTAGTGTGAAAGGCCGATACACTGGGGTCAGTCATGGTGAGTTAGTGGTTTAGTAAGACTCCCATGAGTCTACCTCTCAAAACTATAAGCGGTCAGCAAGACAAAATAGCCTTGATCAGCATTCAAAGTCATGCCTCTCTGGACAGGATGGTTAGCTACAGTTTTGTGCCTACTAATGTTGCAATTATTTGTGGTGCCCTTTGTATCCTGGGTCTCTTATTCTAAAATGTTTGGCTCAAACCCTTTTCCCAGGTGAGTGTGCTTTGACTTTCTCTAAGTTAAAGGTCCTTTGTGAGATGTGGCTCTGACTCCGAGAACATAATCTGCGAACATTTTATAAGACATTTTGGGCTAAAATCCACTCCAACATTCAGGCAGGCACCCCATGCAGTGCTGTCTGGGCTAACAGACCTACCTGCAGTGTACCAAAGACCCTCGGGTGAATTAAGCTGAATTTCATTGAGACACTCAAATATTTAGAATACAACAAAAAGTTGTTGATTGCTTCTGTTGTTCTTTTTTCTTTCTTTTTTTTTTAACATGCTGAGCTGAAAAAAAATGAGATTTTGGATTTGCTGGAAACACTTGTAGGAGAGTAGAGAATGACAGTTTTCAGGAAACAAAGAAGCCAGTGAACAGGGAAGTCCCAGGTTGAATGCAGTGAGGGTGTCTGGGTTGGCACTGTGGACCACTGATGTTACAGAAGGGGATCTTGTCCTCACTCAGACCACTAACTTGGCTAGATTCAGTCCATTTCAAATACTGGAATTCCAACAAGAACAAGGGATTTAAAAACTAAAGTATCTTGAGGGTATAGTTTCCCATTTGGTGACTTTCCTCTGGTCACAAAACCGAAGGCATCTTAGAAAGGAGGACTAAAAGAGAGAGATTACTAGAAATTTGGAGAAAAGGCTTGAAAACAGACATTTCAGGGCTATTCTCAAAAATTCTAGATTCTGCAACAATGTGAATTGAGAGAAATGCCTGGTATCAAATAAAAAATAAAAAATCAACATAGCGAGACGCGGTGCAACACTGCAAAGCACTGGCAGGTATAACCTAAACAGACCCAACTAAGATAAGTATCCACAAAACCCCAAATGTGTTCCAATCCTACCTGTCTATTTCTGGAACAAAAAGCAACCTACTCACCAAAAAAAAAAAAAA
>VZRZ01004061.1:3107368-3147477 GCA_013398175.1 Climacteris rufus | reverse complement strand
AAAAAAAAAAAACAACCAAAAAAACCCAAAAAAACCCAAATCCAAATGTCCTTGCATCCTCAAGAGCTTCTACTTCCCTCAAGAAGGCAAAGGAAGAAATGGTGTCCCTGGTGACACGACCAGAGAAACCACAGAAAAAAACTCTGGAGAGACTACAGGGGGATGTTTATTGGATTATAAAAAGATTCCCAAATTACTGCAAGGAACAAGTGCAAGAGGCTATTGGAAACAAACCCCAGCACAGCCCAGGGAAGTCAGGCTGCTGGGGAGGCCAGCAGAAGAAGGGGCCCCAAGGCCAGTTTTGCCTATTTTGTTGGGTTTCTTTACTTCTGTATCTATGCGGAGATCTCTCTGGCTGATGTTTAGCTTTCTTTGTAGCGATTTTATCGCTGCTACATAACACATCCCAAGGCATTAACAAGAGAATAAAGCTTCTGGGACAACCCAGCTGATCACCAGGCTCCGATACGAAAAGGTGCCATCATCTGTCTTTTAACTGAGAGCCTTGACTGAAAGGAAGCTGGAAATAGGAGGCGAGGAGCTAGTGCCCAATGACATTTCAGCCACCACAGGAGGAAGATCACCTAACACATTTTGCTTTCTCATTGTTAGCTTTGTCTGATCCCGAAGTACAGGTGCTGGTAGGTGAGTTTTCCTGGGGTCACTCCCCCTTCTTCACACTCCACATTAACTCCTTCGTTGCCCCGTGGTGACAGCTCTCACGCACCCCATGTACAGCACTTTGGGAAGTTATGTGGAAAATTGACGAAGGAATGAAACAAAATATTCCAGTGATAGTTTGGAATGGAAAAAACACACTGAAAACAAGGAAAATTGTACTTTCAGTCTTCCTGGAGCCTGGTTCCTTTGGGTTGCAAATGCCCACAAAATCTTAGAGGTGTCATTTCTTAAGGAATGTCTCAGCTCTAATTTACACAAACTAGAATTTCTGAACCATGAAATTATTCTTTCTGCAACGAGTAGCAGAGAAATAAAAATCAAACATCATCTTTCCCTCTGTTACAGGTCCTTTCCCCCTCTCCCCCAGACTTTGTGGGACTCGTTTTTCTGAAGAGTTAAACTGGGTGTTTCTCAGGGGTTTACAACAGGCATAACTATTCCTGAAAAACAATCTGATACATTCAACTTAGCAAGGCCCTGCTCTTTCCCTCTAATCTTTCAGCAGGACCCAAGGGAGGCTAAAGCTGAGATCGGCCTATTCTCCCCTCGAACTTTGATTTGCTATTGAATTCCGCCTAATGACGATGACTCTGCCATCTCACGTTCATCAGCGGGCTCTGCGCGGAACAATGCGGGCCCAGCGGCGTATAGAGGGACATTGTTCCTGCCTCCTGGTTGCTCTGTTTGAGCAGCATCACGTGGAAATCCTCATACAGAAGAGACATGTAAAACCAGCAAGGAGTATTACTCTCCAGGGTGCGACGGTAACTCAAGTCATACCTTGTGCATGGGCGTTTGTATTTATGTGATCTCCTGTTGAGTTTAGAAAAACAACAACAGAGCCTACAAAAGAATAATGTATAAGGAAATACCAGAGAAGTTGGTGGAAGGTGACATGCAATGCCGTGATGGAGGAGTCTTGTTCACGTTCGCTGCCTGAGTGACTTAATGATCTGTGCTAAAATCCTTTACCTCAATCTGTATGACTATGTGTGGCAGAAAATTTTTATAGCCCTCTAAATCCCTGATTCCTATACCTCTTTATAAATAGCACAGCCTTGAGCAAGTCAGCATGTTCTCCAACTACTACTAAACACTGCACAAAAATTCACATACAGATTTCTATGCCATTTTACAAAAGTGGCCCAGCCAGGAGCAGCACTCATTATTCCAAATAGCAACTTGATTTTATTTACTGTCCTGAGAGTTTATCAGTTTCTGAGATTTCCCGACAAAACACATGTGAGTGTATATCTTGTGTGATATCCACAGGGTGCCACAGCCCAAGCCGATGGATTCCACCATGAGACACTGTACACACAGGGTCAGCACGAACAGCAGCGCTATCCCTGGGGTTGGGGGAAAGTCAAGAGGTGAGGCAGGTCACCAAAATCCTCTTCTCCACCTGCATTATTTCTCCAGGTACCAGCCCTACTGTACTGTAATAAGCACAGCAGTTCTCAGTAATTTTCCTTCTGTTTTCTACATCCTTACACAAACAAGTGTCTTGCATTTGCTAAATTTGCTTCCCTTTTCACACACTGTGTAACTCTTTCACTGTTCTGCTCCAATAAATAACATCGCAAAACCATTGTAAACTCTCTGGGGAAAACCCCATGACTGGAAAGCTGGAGTCCAGGTATGAAGAATTTTTGATGCTAGAAATTACATGGAAACAAAGATTCTGTGCCTTTCCATCATTCCCTTAGCTGTCTCTTAAAACAATCCAACATCTTTAACAAATTCTATTTCATGATTTCAAATATTTTTCTAAACTACTAATGTCTATTTTTCTAAACTAATAATATTTTTTATTCACTGAAATTTATACAGCTACTCAAACTAGTTGCTTTTTTTGAGCTATGCCCAAATATGTTAATTCAACTTTTACCAATCCAGCTCAGAGTATCCACTGCAAATAGGAGTTGTATCTCTTTTATTGATCTTCCTGCCTTTTTTTTTTTGCACTAGCAAAGACCATAAATATATATTTTTAGCCATTCCATATAAAGACATTCAAGCCAAAGGAGCAGCTCATCACCTAGTGACAGCAACAAAGCAAAGAAAGTACAAAAACCCCCAATGTTGATGCTAGTCATGCTAGTATCAACATTGCTTAGGGTCAAAGGAATCCATTCCCCATTGCAAAACTTAATCTGATTTTACTTGCAAAGGCTACTATGAAGTTTTTCCCTAGAAACGCTAGAACAAAGAGATGCAGATTTCAAATCTGGTACTTGTCACAAATTTACTGAAAATCAGATTTTAACAGGTTTGTGGAAGCTTGACATACAGTAATTCACATTCAGAATAAGGGATCAGAAATAACTGGCAAAAGTAGAAGTTTGTCCATATCACTAAAAGAGCCAACTTTGAAGCTACATGCTCATTTATGGAAGGACTGAACTTAGGCTCACATTCCATGAGAGCACTGAAATTTGTGCATATTAAAATACAAAATACTGTCATGAAATTACCCTCACAGGGGAAGAGAAACTGAACTTCAGAAGCTGGCACTTTTTTATTATTGACTAAAAGGTCTTTTAGTCCTTTTTCTGATTATACCAACAAAAGAACAAAGAAAGATCTAAGTACTGGCAAAGAATGTTTTAACCCATGTTCCCATCAAAGGGAAACAAATTACTCTGCCCTTATCTCTGAAAGGAGATCCAGTCTCAGAATAACTTGGCCTCATGTGAGGATGTGCCCAGTACCAAAAAGGAGACCTTCAGAGTAAAAAGAAAACTTTTTGGCTTTGTGATTATTTTTATTACCTGCTACATTCTTTTCCATTTCAGGCACATACTTTAGGATTCATTTACCTAACTGGTTACATTTTCTTTCCCTTCTTAAGACGCTGAAAAATAAGCCCCAGGTCCTTTTGTGTGTATCTCTCATCCATTTTGAAAGACAAATCACCGCTCTCCTGTGGGATTATCACTCAAGTTTGTCCCTTGGTTTATCAACCAAACTCTAGAAGAGAGAGCATGTGGATTAAAGACTGTGAGGAGCTGCACCGAGAGCAGTGCTCTACCACTGCTGCCTTTGGGAGGAAAGTGCAGAGCCCTGTGAAAGACCTCTTCTGTGGTTGCCATTTCATTCCTCTGTGTGGCTTATTTTGCCTGTTTTCTCAGCTCTTGCTTCACAAGCCTGGTTCTGTGCCCTGCAGGGTGACTGCAGTACATCAAACAACCCACAAGACCTGCGACCTTCCAATCACAGCAATTTAAGTTGGATACCAGGCACCTCTGGTGACTCAGTGTGTCTGCCAACCTCACACAGATGAGTCCCTGTTGGTGATGTGGGGAGTTCTTGCATATCCCAGGGAAGGTGAGTAAGTCCCACCCTCATTCCCAAAACACCCCGAGTTCAACCCCACACACTTTACTCCCAACAACTTTATTGGTGGCCTGTGAAGGATTTCACATCAAGAATTAAATTCCACTATATCTTGTATGGAAGTGGTGCCCCATTCTGACTTTCATTCAGCTCAGTCTTGAACCATGGTAACACTTGTCAATACACCATGGGCAGAAACTGACATTTCTTTACTACATACAAATATATATGCAAGAGCCACTTATAATAAGTAGAGAAACGTTTCCTCAACATTTAAAGCCAACCCACACTGTCAATTGCATTCATGCAATTATTCTGAAGCCAGGACAGACACAAGAATCTGTGTTGCTGGTCAATAGGAATCAATGTTTATTTTAAATATAAGCCACTTCTAAAAACTATCTTTGAACAAAACAGAACTGCTTTAATCAAAAGTATTTCTACTATTTTCATTTTCCTTCTTTGTTTGTTTTAGCAGAAGCTTTTGCAATCAATAATTATTTCATAAAGCAAATGTTATTTCACATAGGAGGTAAACTTCAAATCTCCAGCTGGCCTATTAATCATAAAAATCTCAAAATCCTAAACTTTGGGTCAATTGTTCACTGTGCAAGAGAAGCAAAGAAATTGCTGTAATATCATATTTTCTTCCATCTTTCACTCATCTTTCAAAACTCGGATGTGAATGGATTTTTCCCCCTCTCAAAGCCTCTCCCCTTTAAATGCTTGTTGTCTCTACCACTGATCAAGTTTCTGAGAAATGACTTTATGTAAGAGATTGAGCAAGATAAAGTTGCCACATTTCGTTTTATCTTTTTGGTTGAATTATTAGGACTTAAAGTTGTGGTGACAAGACTGCTACCTTCTAATAGGCCTTGTTGCCATGGGAGTGGGCTTTTTGAAAAGAACAAGACCCATGGCCACCAAGACCTTTTTTACTATTATTTCCGTCCTCGGCCAATACAGAAATCCTTAGTCACAGACAGGGAAATGTGGTGTAGTATACACAGTAACACTTGCTGACAGTGAAAAACAAAAGGAGTGGAAACTAATACTGCAGAAAGCTGAATTGCATCACAGCCTACAAGCAAAAGCATTTCTCTTCTGTAAAAGAAATGCTTTGTGCATCCAAACAATTCCTTTGCTCTGGGACTCTTCAGAGATAAAAAGGAAAGAAAGCTGTCACCATACAAAGTAGGCATTCCAGGCCTGACAGGAATTTATTTTCCTCTAGAAGAAGAAAACACCATCCAGCAAAAACAGACAAGCAAGCAAAAAGAACCTGCAGTGGTCCACCGGCTTTGGTGCCTGGTCACCTCCTGCATCTGGAGTGGGATTAGCCACAGGGAGAGGATTAACTGGGAGGGATTGCTGTTCATATGTACGGGGAGACCTGCTTCTGCCACCCCTTACAGAAAAATGCCATCATTCAGAGAAAGAATGTTTAGAGTCCAGCTGCTGAACTGAACCCAGAATCACCTATGGGAATACAAAGATCAGGAACAGGTTGGAAAAATCTGGTGTCTTTCTGTAGGCAAACACTTCACAGGCTTGATGCCTGCACACAGTTAAATTTTAACAAAAGACGTCTGTCAGGTAAAGTGCTGACTGCAAACTGATTTTGTGATTTAGCACTTTCTTTGCAGCTGAAAATTCTGAGATTTTTTTGCAGTTCAGCAAAGCACACTGCAGATTTCTGGTAAGAGAGGTGTGAACAGTGTAGTGACTAGTGAAAACTGTGAACAGTTTACCTGTGTGACAGACACTCACTCTTATGTTCTATTCACAGCTATAAAAAAATCCCAAATTGATTGTATTAGTATCTAATAATTATTTTTGAGGAAGATACGAATTAAGCTGCAGTCTAAGGCAAAAAAAACCAAAACAAAAAAACCCCCAAAACTACAGAAATCTAGAAAGGGAGATCTTCATGGATCAGTATAGAAGTGATGTGTATCAAGTCACCTCTGCCTCCCATGTCCTCAAGGATGATTGCCTTGTTCGAAATTCAAGCCCCACAACTGTGGCAAATGCTAACTCCCATTCTGCAGCGCATCTCCTGCAAATTTACTACCAAGTCCTCTGAAATGTAATCGTATATGATGGTGCTACTGCAGTGTGCACTAGAAGAAATAGTTTAGGATGTCACCAAGGGGCATAGTCCTGGAGAAGAGTTTAATTGGACAAAATTACTGCTAAACGGTAGCTTGTTATAGCAACTCCAAGAATGTGCAAATATGTAGATAAATAGAGCTGTTCCCTTGATACATCTGTGGATCTGTACTAGTTTAGCTGCTCTGTCTAAAGGAACTGCTTAGTTTAGTACTCTGTCTTGAGCAGGTGACCTTGAGCAGCCTTTATTTCCTATGAGCAAACAAACAGTTGCATTGACAAGACAGGATGTTTTTTTTTGGAGAAGGGAGCAGCTGATACTACAGGTCAGGCTGGATGAATCAAGACATCTTAGCAGCAATGGAAAACGGGCCAGAGTGAGTCTCCTGGAGCAGAGTAGGAGGTGCAGAGTCAGGATGTAGATATTAATGGTTCAGAGGAGGGATTCAGGGATTGCAGGGGTATCTAGACAAGGTGGTTTGTTTTCCTTTCTCTCCCCCTTTCCCACTACTAATCTGCACTGCTCTTGCAATACCCTCCTCCTAATCTCACATCTGAGACACTCATCTTTGGTCAATGCCTTTTGCTCAAAGAGATGCCTGTATTTGCATTTACACCCCTACAAAATGCTCTCTTCATTCTCAGCCTTCAGTGCTTCCCCCAATCACTTTCAAGCATCTGCCAAATTTTTGGAAAAGGGGTTACTAAGAGGATTGGAGCTCAGAGAAAAGGAACAAATACACTGTTAAGACAAGAACTGGGACCAAAGGACCTTCTACTGCTGCATGCATAGGAAAATATACATGATATCTGTTGATGTTTGGGATAAAATGTGAACTACTGATATTACTGTCAGGTATTACATATATGACTAATTCTTGTTATGAGTGTAAATAGGTAGTTCATAATGAAACAATGAGCTGTCTCTGAATGCTTATTTACTTTTTAATGAGTTTACATTTGGACTTGATGATCTTAAGGGTCTTTTCCAGACTAAATGATTCTATGGTTCTTTTCTCTGGTTCTGTGAATACGGTGTTTAACCAAAAACTGCAAACAAAAAGAGTAAGGTAAAATAATTCTGATGGCTGTCATAATCTATTTTCAAAATAAATTAAATATGCAAGTAAAATAGTCTCCTAGTAATGACAAAGAGAAACAAATAAATGAGGCTTATGAAACATAGGTAAGTCACTCAAAACATATTGAAGAAGGATGCGCATTTTAAGGATGAAAAGGTTATATAGGAAATAGGGGACTGAATGGACCAGTAAGATAGTCACTTGCTAAGGTATATCATAATTCTCTACTTAATTTTTTTCTAACTACAAAGAAAAAAATTAATTTCCTGGAACACCTGTGCTCACAATTTTATTTCTTATATACACAATGCTGTTTTTCCCACAATTTTATATTAGAAACACTAATATCAACCAAATACCAGCAGTTTTATAGAGAGGCGCTGGGAGGTGCCTGTAATTCTCCAGTCCTAAATTGCATAGACATCACTTCAATTTAATTTATGTAGGAGAAATGTCAAGTGTCCATGAGAGTGGACCTCCTGGGAAGCATTCAGCAATGTAAGGCCCATGTCTGTTCCTGTTTAACCACATACATTCTTAGAAGCAAAGACTTGAAACTGAGTAGGGGTATTCTCTTGATCATCAGCTTTTTCCAGGCATGTATTTCAGAACTGGCTCAATTTTCAGTCTCGGCTTACACTTAGTATCTGTCTCCTAAGGTAGTTTCATAAGGATCTGGATACAGTGCTCTGTAAACCAGACATCTCTAGAAGTATTACTTAGTAAGTTCCAACAATATTTCCAGCTATGCTCAGGTGTCAGAATATTTATACCAGACTCTCTCTCGCTGACCCCAAGCTCCTCCTGTGCAAGTAAACAGCTAAAGACATCCGCATTTCCATCTTACCTCCTGCCTCCACACCCCTACAAGCACGTGTTCTTACACCGACTTTCTTCTTTTCTCTGAGGGGATGGTGTACTGGGGGGAAGCACAAATAAAAAGCCATGGTCTTTAAATTTGATTTGAAGGTGGCAAGTTTTGTGGTGGTTTTGATCTCCTCCAGGCATTCCATAATCGTGGGCCAAGTTGCCTAGAGATCTTTGTCTCCCACACTTCCAAGTCTCTCTGTTGTGGCTGACAGATCCATTGTCTTGGAAGCATGTAGCTGTCATGGGAGGTCATGATCTCCCAGGCGTGAGGCAGTCCCTTCCCTACTTTGGGTTGGGCTTTGAAGATAAAAATGGTAAATTTGAACTTGGGCGCGAGTGCGGTTGACAGAAAGCCTTTCCCTGCGCTCCTTCAAAGCTTGTGCCAGCAGCCAGTGGGCATTGCAACAGCAAACCACAGATTAGGGTGATTTTTATTAAACATTATGCTTTAATAGCTGAAGCCATCTGCGTCGGGGCCCATAGTGCCTGGGATAATGCAAACACATACTAAGTGGCAGTCACTTTGCCAAAGCACTTACATTTGACCTTTATATTCCTTCCACTGCATCCCCTCCCTCACTTGTCACCAAAAAAATGTCTACAGTGACAATAGTGTAAAGTCAATGTGGTATTGCCTTATATATTTGATCTGAGGATGAAATCTGGAAGTTTCTGAAAGTGAATCCCATGTAAACACTTTAGAAACATAGTTGTGAGGCTCATGCCTGCTCCTATGTAATAAAATTAAAGAAAACCCACACCAAAGATGTTTATATTACACCCCTGGTGTGGGTTCTGTGTCTTCCTACACTGTATCTGTAACATACACCATTTGAGGGCACATCACCTCCCTTTGCAGAGTGGACATAAGATAAATATAAATACAGCAATGCTTGCTACCATTAAGCTGACAGGGACATGCCCAGGTGGTCCTGACTGAGCCCTTCCTCGTAGTTTTCTCAGGAACCAACCCTGCCACGTGTTGTGCGACTTCAATTATTAGATTTCTTTTTTTCCTTCCTGCACTGATGCTCTGTCATCTACGGGTACCAGCAGAGTGGATTAGAGCTGCCTGTCAGCTTTCTCTGCCTGCATGAGCTCACAGAATGGCCCGGGCTCACGGCGCGCTGGCCCTGCTCCTGCTTCTCTTGGCACAGAATTCAGCCCTGGTTCTTGGCAGTGCATCCCCCTGGCACACGACAGATGTGGGGCTGCCCTCACCCCGGTGCAGCTGGGCAGCCTAACAATGGCACTGGCCACGTGCTTGCCCAGCTTTTTCTGCTCTTACACGGGGAGAGGAATAAAGTATACTTCTAGCAATATATCAGGATGTCTAACAAGGACAGAACAGTGCAGCCACACTGGCGTGGAACATTGTAAAAAAAAAAAATAATTTAAAAACGAAAACCAAAAGAAATTCAGACAAAATTCTACAAAGTTTAAGAAAAACCTGTTGAAAACCAGCAATGTTATATTGCCGAAAACCTGGTTAATGTTGCCTGCACCAAACATCACATACCTGCCTGCTCCCCAGCCTGCCTCAGTGGCTCGGGCTTCACTGAACGCTGGCACTTGGTCATATAAACAGAGCCAGGACTGGGAAATAGCAAGCTGCAAGGGAAAGCACTCGTGCTTCAGCCTGCTCTGACACACCTGAAGGAAGCTGCAAGACAATCCCTCTGCTGACCATGTCACACATGAGAGCTGCTGGATCTCCACTTTCAAAATAAGACTCCCCCAACGCACACCCTCTTGGGCCACAGCTGGACACATTATTCAACCAACACTGCCTAAAATGTAGATTACTGCTGGAAAGGCAAACTGTTGCTGGCCTGCTATCCTAACAGGCAAGCCCTGCATGCTGTACTGGGGGTCATGCAGGAGGCTGGCAACCTGCTGGCACATGACATCCCTGCCCAGTACCGCTATGGGCATGTAGCACATCTGCGACAGCCCTGTTCCAGAGGGCTTGGGAATGAACTGGTCACTACGATCCCTCTGTGTCCTCGACTGTGCCCTGAACTGCAGCATACAAGGACCAAATTCCCCCTCAGACAGGTAGCACTGCCTTACAAAGTTAGGCAGATGAGAACATCAAATTATGGTGGGTAAATGCAGTCATGTCAAGGATCAGTCTGGGTGAATCAGAAGGAGAAACTTACTGGCATTGTCCCTTTGTTCACCCATAAAAAGTTTTAATTAGGTAAGACTCCAACCACTACTTACATATACGGTTTACAAAATCCATATATAAGTTGTGACTTAGAGATGGAAGAATTGTACCGGGCAGATGCTGTAGATAGCTCAAGGTGCTAAAGGAAGCCTTCCTGAGTCAACTAGAGCCTCCTGGGAAGCGCCTATGCCAAGTTTTCCAAAATGCACACTCATTCTTAGCCAGGGACTAAGATTTGCACTGCTTCTCCTTCCTCAAGTGCACTTCTGCTGAGAGAGTGTGGCTCTCACAGAAGTCCAGAGCAACCTTCTGCCCTGGGCAGCATCTACAGGTCAGCGTGCTTGGAATGAGCGGCTCCACTACTAGTGAAACTCAAACTGAAGTACCCCAGAAAGTATGGTGGGGCAGAATATTTGGTTTGGAAGCAGACACTGTGGGTTTAGATTTTATTTTCACAGAATGTCATAAAAAATGCTACGGGAAATATTAATGAAGATATGAAACCTTGAAAAAACTAAATCACTAGCATTTCTTGCCAAGGTACGGGGAAAACTAGCTTGTGCCCAGCTTTGTTTCCATCACTATCAGGCATGAATGGTACAACTTGTCTGCTTTTTTATCTTCTGTCTTTTTCTGCTTATACAGAAGAAAAACGTTAGTACTTGCAAATACAGTGAGACATAAAGAACTACTAATGAAAGATTAAGATCTTACAAAGCTGAATTACTTAGAGCAAAAATTGCCATTCATGCTAGCAGTGTTATAATTTTTAAATTTCCATTAGATTCGATTATTATTTTTATAAGTTAAAAAAAGGATTAGTACCGAGTTTTAGGTTTCAAAAATTAAAATTCATCCATTATTCAAGTAATTAATTACTTTGATGAGTAATACTGCCTGGAAGCTGCTTCATTGCATTATCATTGTTTCTATTTTGTAATCATGTCTTCCCCTGCTCTTTTACGGCATGAGAAAAATGAGGCACCTTTGGTTAGCCCAGGGACCGGACTTTTCCAGGTATGGGAGAAGGCAAGGATTGTCATCCAGCATGGAAAAGGATCCTGAACCCCAGGAAAGAGTCCACATATGAGTGGTTGAAGAGCATGGGTGTCTGTGGTGGAGAAGCCGGGGACAGAGACCTGTTGCAGAGGAGAGGACGCCTTTTGTGAGATCCTCCTGTGCGAACAAAGGGACGGGGCAGCAGGAAGAGCTCTCATCCACACCTCCCAGTGACCCACATGATCCAGCAGGGCCTGAATTTGTTGACCTTCAGTGTCTAATTCTAATGTTAACTAAACACTTACACTCTGTGTACAAGGAAGGTGTTCAGAGTGCTTTGTGTTTTTAAATTTTATTTTGCCAGTTTGTTTGATTTGGCCTCTTTGGGTTTATAGCAGGGGCACTAGTCAAGACCACTACTGACAGATTGCATAAAATAAAACAATTCTGTTTTGCAGCAGAGACTGGGAAAAGGGAGTCTTGAACACTATGGGACAGGAGAAAGTAGGAAAAAGTAGGTCAAATCCCAAGAATAAATAATTCTCTCAGTTTCTGCTTTAGTTTAATGTAAATTAAATGCAAAAGTAATTTGCATAGATGAAGTAAAGAAATTATGATTGCTTGAGAAGCAGGCTTGAGGAAATGAGCTCACCCAACACAGTACAGTGGAGAGATTAAAAAAAGAAATGAAAGAGGGGAAAAAACCCCAGAAGAGAGGAACTGGAAAGGTCTTCCAGAAGGACTGATATTCTGAATACCTGTTTTTTCAGTTGTTATCTTTTATGTATCTACCTTTCAGGTTTTTAAAACTAATTCTTTTATAGCCAAGAGGGCTTAGGGAGTTTTCATACCTTAAACTCCAGACAGACAAAACGCTTTCTCCCTTTTAAATGGAGGGGAAAGTGATGCACAGGTGCAATCATTTGTTCAAGATCCCCCAAGGAAGTCACTGACAAAGTCAATTAACATCTTGTCCACTCAACCACAGTGCCCTGCAGTGAAGGCTCTTCTGCATGATATGGGTCAAATTCATTGCACGAGCCATACCCACGGATGCTTTGAGTTTATTCCTCAAAAAGATGGATAAAGCACAGATAACATTTTATTTCCAAGTATTCCAAAATTTCATCCTATCTCAGAACTTCATCTTGCCCCAGTGTTCCACTGTCATATGTTACATTTATGTAGATGTATGTATCACTCCATAAAATATACTGATGATGCAATATTTCCATTGTTAAGCTGTCAGCAAAACGTTGACCTTTGCTCCTTCCAAAACAAACTTTCCTGTCAATCAAAATCTTGTTATACATGGATATGACATTAGACCTCCGAATAACAATCTTGTTGATGGACAGCTCATCTGCAGTGACTCTGTTTAAATTGCCCAGATTTTAAAGCCTTGACCAGCCAGCAACCACAGTCCTCTCTAACCTGAGAGCTATACTTGAAAAAACACAATTAATGGTCATACGGACTGTAATTTACCCAAAGCAGACAAGCAAGATGGAGAGTTGTAAGCATCTGAGGCCACACCTGAAAAGTATGAGAAACAGAGAAAATGTGCAAGAAAACAACAGAAGATTTGTTAGAGTTTTTTTTCCCCCCACTAAGGAGGCTGATATTTAAATTGGGAAAGTTTCAGTCACCAATTTAAGGGGAAAAAAAGTGAAACAAATAGTAAAACGTAGATCTAAAAAAAAATCTGATTTCCAAAGCAAGAGAGTCAGGGATAAAAATCAGAGTCATCTGGAGACTACTGCAACTTCCACTAGCTTGATGCAGTGACTCTGTAGGAGACTTCACACCTTCTTTATCACAAAAGTGGTAGTAAGGAGCTAACACCATTGTTTCACATTGCATTTTTATCACCCAACAGCTTAGTGTGTGGTTACAGACAAACTCCTTGACTTCAGGTCACAGGGTAATTTGGGTTGAAAGGGAGAGCAAAAGGTTTCTAATCCAACCTCCTGCTAAGATCATGGTCAGCTAGGAGATCAGGCCAGGTTATTTATCCATTAAGTATTGAAAACCTATACATTTTGGTTGAAAATTATCTCGTTACTAGTGTACTTCCATGAAGCATGATTTCCAAAGATCTCTGCTACTCCTACTTTTTATCAATACGGACATCAAAAATTGCTGTGATAAAAAGGAGGAAAAATAATTCATTCATGAGGCTAAATTAGAGCTCTTGTTTGAGCCAATCATTATAGCTTCCAAATATTTATCTAGCCACATTTTGTGCCATTTTACTAGTTCTGCTGCCAGGAGGGCATCAAAAAGCTTATCTCTTTGGTGCTATTCCATTCATATGTGCTTTCTAACTAGAAGGGCTTGAGATAACTTGCCAGCAATAATTCAGGCTTGTCAACTTGCTTGAAAAGCTCCAGCAAAGCAAAGCCTTGTAGGAGTGCAGAAGAACAGAGGCCTGTGCAGCAAGAGCTGTTCACAGCACAGTTCCCTGGCTTCCAAAATTTGCCCACCTCCTGGCTGCTCCTGCCCAGCCAGAAGATCCTGCACTCTCCCGTGCACCAGACACAGACAACTACAGCAGAAAAGAAAGTGGTACTGCTGCCAGTTTAGTTCATTGAAATAGCTTTGGAGAAGAGCACCGAGCATCAGAAGTGAG
Organism: Climacteris rufus; assembly: GCA_013398175.1. Classification (NCBI taxonomy): domain Eukaryota; kingdom Metazoa; phylum Chordata; class Aves; order Passeriformes; family Climacteridae; genus Climacteris; species Climacteris rufus. Next base: position 3,133,589 of record VZRZ01004061.1, on the reverse strand, counting down.
CAGAACACCTCACTGCTGGCATCCACAGGAGGTTTTCAGCACCACTCAGTTTTAGTCATGCCTTGGCCAACAGGATTCCAAGGACAATATGTCCCAAAAGACATGGTATGATAGAAAAGAGCTGACGTGTCAGATGCAGATTGACGCAGCAGCACCACACTTATCAAAGCGCCCTACCAGACACTGACATCAATAACACTGACGTGTGCCAAGGACATTTAACCTCACAGCTTCCTTTGAGGTGCTGAGGATTTCCTTCAGGTGCACTGGGATTAGGAAGTGGATTATTTCCCGTGAGGCCTCAGCATAGCTTTCCCTTCTGCTTTTGCTTTGTCTTTCTCATATACACTCTCTCAGTTCTAACTGCAGCCCATGCTTCAAAGCTGTGGGAAGGGAAATCTTTGGACAGCAGAACACAGTTTGCTGATTGGTTTTTCTCCCACTTCTGCCAGTTTTGCAAAGGTAACCAGTTTTTTCTGTGTTAATGTGACTTTTCCTGGTATAGGGTAAAGACAACACTCCTGAGCTTTATACAGGAAGAATCAATGTCCTTGGACTGAGGGAAGGACTGTGCAGGTAAACCATCCACCTCCCTGCACTGCAGAACTTGCTGAGTACAAGGACATCACTGCTCTTGATCAAAATCTAAAGTACAGTGAGTGGGGATTCTCTCAAGCTGCTCAAGTTTTGACTCAATACACACTTTTTGATCACTTTTTGAAACTTCTAGGAAACTGAATTTGGGGACAGTAATTGTTATATTAGTCTAGTTTTTGTCATATAAAGTACAAACCGTTGAAAAGTACTGGGTGCTCTTTGACATTACTAGATCCATCCCTGCTTTTGCAAGGCAACAAAAATCTTTTTCCCTCACCTACCACAGGAGCAGAAACAGATACATCCAGGCGGCTTTGAGGACAGGTTTTTACATAACTTCCCTGCCCTGGGTGCTTAGGGCTTCTGCAGTCACACCTCTTTCCTTTCTGCAAACCTCTTCTCAAAAAAAAAAAAACAAAAAAAAAACCCAAAAGCAAACAAACAAACAAACAAAAAAAAACCCAAAAAGCCTCATGTCAGACAAAATAGAGTCTACATTATTTAGCAGGGTCACACCACAGGTCTGTACAATTTACAGATCTGGCAATTTAGGAGGAGATTGAAGATGGAATCAAGAAAGAAGGAAACATTATGCTATTCTACATATAGTAAAAATAATGCTGTAGAAACACTACTGTAAGGAGCAGTGTTTTGGTTTAACAGAGAAGATTCACTCATACTAAACAAAAATTTTGGATTAATAAAAGTTTCTGATGAGAATTAAGAACAATGCCCCATAAGGAATCCAAGGATTTAAGCAAACAAAAAAAAAGTTGAACGTGCTGAATATCATACCTGAAATATTAGAGTCAAAGTTATGTTGTTTTTATGGGTGTCACTTTCAGATTTGGGAAATTACAGGCACCGTGATAAATATTTCAGGTGGTTGATTACAATGAAAAGTAATTAACCCAGCTACAACAACAGGTGTTGTATGGGGAAATGCTGGCTTTTATCATGAAGTTGTGGGTGCATGTGCTAAATGCATTCATCATTTTCTCCTTTCTTTTATTCAGAGAATGCCCTGGGGAAAGTATTCTAGTGCCAGCATTTATAGGATATAATGAAAGCCCATTAAATATGTATCTTACGGCTAACAATTGTGTAGGAAAAAAATAACTTAACTATGGTTATGTAAGACTGCCCCTTCAGCTGGCCTTGGTGGTAGTAGTAGTCCCATTTTATCTCCTTTACCCTGTACTGGTTTTGAGTTGAGGGGAGAACTTATTTTTTCTATAATTTCATTTTCTAAATAACAAATGTACACAGCAGGATTCAAAGCTCTGGTTTAACAGAAATAGTCTGAAATACCCCTAAGTATGAACATGCCTCTCCATAAATAACTGGGGAAAAGTGTTCAAAGTCAAAGTCACAGATGTTCAGAGAGCTAACACACAGCACAAGTGTGGGTTTGAATGATGTTGCATTTGTTCTCTCCGAGCTCACTCCTGACAGCCAGGCTCAGGCAGAGACTCAAGAAATTGGGAAGGGAGGATGCCACAATCAGTGTCAGAATTGGACTCAAATTTTTGATTCATTTTTCCTACAGAAGTTGCCTTTACATCGAAAATGCCAATGGACACGTGACAACCATTTCCCACCCCCTCAAAATAATGCAAAATATATTCACAATCTTCATTCTTCTGCATTTAGAAGGAGATGAAGAAGCGGTAAGTCTGCTTTTCTTGGTTTCTTCTAACCTGATATAAACTTCCCCATGCTCTGAGAGTCTTGAACAGAAGATGAAATACAGACAAAACCAGAGCAGACAAGGCAGGTGAGCTGCTTCTGCAGAATGGCAGGGGAAAAACCACTCTGGTTTTACTGACCCAAGCAGCATCCTCTTCCAGACAACAAGAAACCCATCCTTTGCTTTTTTTTGCAAGAGATATCTTGGGCTGCCTGGGCCTGTGCATGGTTGGAAACAGGTTAGGAGAAGAAGTTTAGCACAGGGCATCCTCTGTGCATCCAGGCTCCTCACAGTCCTTAGGGAGAGGAAAGCTCCCAACAGCAGCAAACACAACCAGTTAGCATTGGTGAGCTGCAAACTCTCTGATCTCACTGACTTTGTGTTTTCTTTCCCCTTCATGGCTTATTTCTCATTTAGGACTATGCAGCAACTTGGAAACAACCCCCCCACATTAGTATAGATTGCTACTGTTTTCCTCAGCAGTGCTGCATGCATTGCCTAAAGGAAAGGGCAAGGGAAATAACATTTACGATGGCACTGGTTATTTTCCTTCAGTAGGAGTAGATACAGGGGGTGTGTTTGCAAGGCGGGTTTGTTTGTCTAAAGATAAACAGAGTCGTCTCTCTCAAGCCAGTTCCATGATTTATGAGGGAAGACTTTTCAGCCTCTAAACAGCCTTAACAGCCCCTAAACCTGCTCATAAAGTGTAATGTTCCTCCCGTCTGAGGCTGCGTGAGTTCAAAAGTCATCTCCCACTTGTGCAGAGATCGCCGCTGCCTCATAAACTGTGAATTTACGGGGAGCAGGTTACATCCACTGACCCCTGGAGACAAAAGCCAAAGCTCACACTGATCTTACTGGCAAATGTAGCTCAGAACAACAAAAAAAGGTATAAAATATTTAACTCTAGGCAATTTTAAGTCTGAGTTTTCACGTTTGGGTTGGACTTTAAAATCGCAATTGTTTTGGGTTTTTTGTTGTGCCTGCAGTGTTATTTCTCATGATCAAATACAGACAGGAATATCTTATTAAAAAAACCCAAAACAACAAGCATCCAATCACATGCAATGATTATAACTGCTTTGAGGGTATAGTTTGGCAAGTCAAAAAGAAAGAGCAGACAGGTGCAGGTAGAGGCAGGTCAAAAATCTACTTGGGAGTAAGAAGTTCTTTGCCACTAAGCAGCTTTGAGTTTCCATGTTAAGCACCTGTCTTAAACCTGCTACTTAAACAGCAACAAGCAGCTTGCATTCCAAGTACAAACACATTTATCTGTCAGAATAGGATTCTTGGGAAGCCTGTGCCTTGACAGCTTAAGATTGACTGATAATTTAAATAAAGTCTCTTATCTGGCAGGGGGCTGTTTACCCCTGATACTCAGGAACACCGTGTTGGTGTGTACGTGTACACACACCACACGTGTGCTGAAAACACGGTTGTCTTCTGGCAGCAGGAGCCTTTCCCTTGCGGGAATATCAGCCCTATGCTCAGCACTCCTGCCATGCCATGGGCTCTCCAGCCTGCCTGGGGCTGCCCCTGCTTGTCCAGTTCAGAGAAGCTCCTCAGAATGCTGCTCTCCCATCAGAAAGTGAAAAACAGAACTACAGGAGAGCAGCTTTCTGTTTAACCAAGCCCAAACTGTGGAAAGGAAGGATGGATGATTCTTAGGAAGGCCCTGGCTGCCCACCATCTCCCACAGCTGAAGCTGTTCCCTGTCATATCCAATAAGGTCTTTTGCACATTTGTGCCAGAAGTTTCTGCACATCACAGGAAGCTGACAGCCAGTGGGGCTGGTGAATATACCTGCCATTCCTCTCCCAAAACCACACCACATACAAAGAAATGAAACCCAACATTAAGCATACTAATTTCACTAAGAAAGCAAAGTAGCTGCAATGACAGGCAAGTCATAGGTAACTGAATCAATTTCATGGCTGAAGCTAACAAAAAATAAGATATTTACTGTCTTAAGGGAGATCTTTCTCCCTGTTTTATAAAAGTTACAAAGATTTCACCTAGGGTGTGTTTTACTATTATGTGCCACACAATTTTGTTCCTAGACTATAGAAAATGCATCCTCTTTTAAAAAGTTCCTAACATCCATGGGCAAGGAACATACCCAAATTCTTCACAGATGAAGTGCCATTACTCTCCCTCTTGGAAAACCTTGCTTCTGAGAAGCTGAGTAGCAACAGCCAGAACTGAAGTAGTGATAACTCTAATGCCTGCTACAGGACCATAAGAATCTTGGACTGCCCAACCCAAGTTGGCCCTGACTTTGGGAACAGTCTTGTTATTTCTCTTCCCACCTCGTCCACTCCAAAAAACAACCCCAATCCTACAAACCCCCTACTGCCTTATCCCAAAGAGTAGTCTTGGAGCTTGAGATACTGAAAATAAATAAAAACCTCACAGAAAATAATTTTTTAAAAATCACAAATAAAATAGTTGCTTTGTGTACAGAGTAAGATACAAACTGCATAAATTAAGGGGCCAACTGAACCTTGCATTCAGTAGGTCAGTACATACACTCACAACAGCAGTTACCCAGCAATTTAACTGCTTAACCAGTGATAGCACATTGTGCAGAAATATTGCTCTCTAAGATCACGTCATTTAACAGAAAATCTCAAGCATTTAAAAACATTAAAACCTTAGGAAGTCAGTTTTCATGACAAAAAGTTAATTTAACACCCTGTAACCTCTGAAATCTTTACCTGTCCACCTTTTACATTGTTTATCAAATACTTCAGAGATGATTAGTTTTTTTGCACATAACTGAGTGTGCAGAGTGCCCTTCAGAGGGGTGCATCAGCTCAGCTCCCATGCACATGGGGATTATATTGCTTCTGGGAAACAACTGCTAGAAGACTGCAGAACTGCAGGGGTTCATTTCAGAGTGTTTAAAGACAGCAGTTTATATCTAAAGAGACCCCTTTTTGCATTGCTTTTAACTAATTGAATGAAAAAAATTATTTCCGCTGGGCTAGGTTTAACTTTTTATTATTTAGAAAAAATAAAAACCAATAAATGGAAAAACAATTCTTTTGTGACACAGACTCTAATTTAAACCTCACTTTAGCTGGGCAGCAGGCACAGAATTTGTGGTACAAGCTGCCAAGAGATGCTGAAAGTGCAGCCTTGGCAAAATAAAGGTTTGAGGGAATCTGTAGTATTATTTACAGACAGGACAGCTGTGCTGGTGACTGAAGTAAAACACCCTGGCTAAATATAATCTGAAGCCAGAGATAAGTAAGTGTTTCAAAGCTGCGTCCCTACAAGAGGCACATGTTTAGCTTTTCATGCATCACAATGGATGTCCCACATGAACTTTTTCTTCTTCAGGTTTCCTTCAGCCCCCAACTGTCCCTGTCACCCTGTGCCAGATGGGAAGTGAGAGCTAAGCCGATCCACCTCTTTGTGGTGGAAACCCCCCGAGCTTCAGCTACAGGTTACTGAAGCCTTCATGAAAAATTCAGAGCTGGTATAACAAGCTTGCTGAAAGTAAAATGCATGTCACATTATCCACCCTCCCCTTTTGCTAGCACTGAACTACCACCGCTGAGAGATAGAAAACATGCCTGTAACAAACTTGTACAGGGATACAGACGTAAAAATAACCATTAAACTCAGTCCTCTTTCCACCTTTTATTTTAGCACTAAAATTAATAAAGTGTGGAAACCAAGGATCAATAAAAGAACACAGAAATTTGATTTACAGACACACGTAGGAGAAGTGGACATTGAAAACTGCTAAGCTGCTAAAAAGGTTGGGATGCGGAAGCAATATTTGCTTCAGGATTTAAGTCCTTGTTGTGACACGTTAGATGACATTTATGAGTGGCAACACACTAAAATTTGTAAAACCATTTCAGAGGTAAATGTAGTACATTTTATAGGTGTTAGTTGCTGTAAGACATCAAGTAAAACCGTGGAAAGCATAACAGCCTGAGTAGAAACCAGCTTTGTCATTTAGCCCAACCTTCCTATTCGCGCTTTTGCCCCACAAATGCAAGGGGACACACACTCCCAGCAGTTACTGAGGATCAGTGTGCAGGTTTGTCCCTGCTGTCCAACACCCAGAATACTTGAGATGGGCCATGGGAGCAACAGAAACACAGCACATGGCTCCATTCACTAAGAGACCGTGGGCTGAGGAAGGTGGAGAGCAGCCTTGCCCGTTCAGCCGACTGTCTGCTGTGTCACCCCCCAAGGTCTCAGTTTCTTGCCTACATACTGTGTACTCGAGGATTTGTAGGGAAAATAAGCAGGGTGGATCAACCAGAGAGGCTGTATCAGGACATGGCCACATTTAACCAGAAAATAAAGATTAAAGAAGGCATATTCCCTTGATATACGATGCTGGAAAACTGGTAACAATGGATAAGAAGGATGATAGTCAGCAATCTTCATTGTCTCTGTCTTTCCATACCTCTCAAGTGGATGAACAGCAGGATGGGGATGTGGGGAGCAAAGTCACTCCCAGTGTGAGTAAAGGCCAGGTTCATGACTCCTTGAGGAACCTAAATGTGCATAAGTCCGTGACACCCAAAGAGGTGCATCCCAGAATCCTGAGGGAATTGGCTGATGTAGTTGCCAAGCCACTCTCTATGATATTTGAAAAGTCATGGCAGTCAGGTGAAGTCAGGTAACGCCAAAAGGGCAGACTTTGTACCCCTCTTTAAAAAGAAAGATGGAGCCTGTCAGCCTCACCTCTGTGCCTGGGAAGATCATGGGACAGATCCTCCTAGAAGCTATGCTAGGACACATAGAGAAGAGGGAGGTAATTTGGGACAGCCAGAAGAGCTTCAACAATGGAAAGTTCTGCCTGACGAACCCAGCAACTTTCTGTCATGCGGTGACTCCATCAGTGGGCAACGAAAGGGTTACAGAGGTAACTTATCTGGAATTCTGTAAAGCCTGTGACACAGTCCCCAACAATACCCTTTTCTGGAGAGAGATGGGGTTAATGAGTGGATTATAACATGGAAAAGAAATTGGTTAGGCAGTCACATCCGGAGGGTAATGATCAATCCTCAGAATCCCAATGGACACCAGTGACAAGTGGTGTCCCTCAGGGTCCGTATTGGGACCAGGGTTAATTATTATCTTCATCAGTGACATAGAGGGATCCAGTGCACCCTCAGCACATTTGCAGATGACACCAGGCTGAGTTGTGCAGTTGCCACACCTGAAGGATGGGATGTCATCCAGAGGGACCTGAGAAACTCAAGAAGTGGGTCCCTGGGAATAGCAGGAGGTTTAACAAGATCAAGTTCAAGGTGCTGCACCTGGGTCAGGGCAACCCCCAATACCAGCAGAGACTGAGGGAAGAACTGATCAAGAGCAGCCCTGCCAAGAAGGATGTGGGGCTGCTGGTAGATGAGAGACTGGACATGACCCGGCAGTGTGTGCTTGCAGCCCAGAAAGCCAAGCCCTCCTGGGAGAACAAGGTAGCAGACATCCTAAATGTAATCTCCCTAATGGCTAAATTGTGCATGAGAAAACAGATTCCTGGAAAGCATCTCACTTGCAGTGCATAGAGGCAACAAGTGTTGCTGCATGGCGTTTATAGCAATTACTTTCTCCTGGAAAACAGACCTTTGCCTTTATTAAAAAGCACTTGGATTCAGGCATAATTACATGCTTGCTTGGAGAGTTTAGATAAGAGGTTTTAGGCTAAGAGAGTAGATTGTGCAGATAGAATGTTATTTCCAGACACGTGCTTCTTGCTTTTTCAATTCCTGCTTTCCAAGAAAAACTTCAACGTAATAATTTCTGCATGAATACTCACTGACAAGACGCCACACAAGACTGCTGTGTGCACAAGCTACTGAGAACATGTAAGTAGTCTCAGACACACTGGAGAGAAAAACACAAGGAGTAGAAAATCATATTTCCACATCTGTCTTTCAACTCACTATTTCCAGACATTAAAAAAAAAAAAAAAGCAAAATCCTAAGCATTTTTTATCTTAACCAACTGTGAGGTTTGTGACATGGTTTTACTCAAATCTGAGGTAAAAAAATGCTTACAACTATTTCCCTATGTTATGCCTGTTCTACCAGTGTTTTGTGAAACTCTGTCTTTTGCAGTCATATCCATCATATCCTACTCTGTCGTCAAACACTGGTGCAATTATGTTAATGGAAATGATTAATAATTCACTGGTGTTTTCTTTTATGGCATAAGAAGGCTTGTGACAGTTATGAATAACATTCAGTCTTGTTTGCTAAGGACTTTTTCCTTATTTTACCCTATCTCTGTTATCTTACAACATAATCATCTACCTACCTGCCCTGGCTGCTTTTACACTCCCTCATTGTTTACTAAATGAATAATTAATGGTTGATAACCTGCAGCCAAATCCCTCCCACCCTATTTCTCCTGCTTGGTCTATGCCATTTTCTAGTTTATTCTAGCAGCTTGGTTTACAGAACTTGGTATCACTTACATGTTTGAAAGAGAGAAATGGAGGCAAATAAAAGTGTAACAAGGTGAAAGTTCATGTTAACCTGAGCTACAATAGTTACTTAATTGTAGGTCATTTCTGTTTCTGTTTCTTATATAGCAAAGTTAAATATATCCAGACTTATTTTATAAAGTAAAACAAAAATGCACAGCCCTTCTAGAGGAGAAAGAAAAATCACTGCAAATGCCTTGTCCACTTTCTGAAGCTCTTCTCTCATTTCCCAGCACCATCCTATGTCAGCTCTGTCCCTCAGGGCATCTTCCCAGCATCCGCAAATGCCACTTGAATTCTCCAGCTCTTGTGGCTCAGCAAAACACTCACGTCCGTTTATCACTTGTATTATCATATTTTGTCAGTCAATGCACAAATGTCAAAATGTGATCTTTGCCCCAAGCAGCAAGTGACAACTTACAGAGTCTATGAAGCAGAGCCATCTCATGGACACACACAGCCCTCCATGCCGGGATGAGCTTCCGCTTCCCTGCACAGCGACAAAAGCTGGGTCAGGGGATGCTCAATTTGAGTTTCCTCTGATGGCCCTGACTTCTGAAGACTCATTTTTAATTTGATTTTCCAGCTCAGCATCTAAACTGAGACCTGACCATCTTCTTGCTCCCATAACTTTGCTCTAGCAGCAATTTTGCTCAAGCCACACATGGGCATCATGGTGCAGGTGCTTAGCTTGCCCAGATGTGTCCCTCAACACCTGCACAAGGAAACTAAAGCTGCCCAAACTGCAGGTGAACAATAAAACAAAATAAATAATAATAAAAGGAGTTCACGTGATCCGGTCTAGGCATGACATGAAACTCAAATATTTGGCATCTGCCTTACCTTTTCAAGCTAAAGTTGCATATATTTCTTTCATCATCAGAGGCATCCAAACTTTGTAACCAGAAACATTCAGATACCTGTGCTAGCAATGGGTGCAGGCCAGTCTCGTTTAAACCAACTGAAGGGGGTTTAGCTATGGAGCAGTGCTGATGAGCTTCATGTTGTTCACACACAATTCCCATTCAGCAGGGGGTTTATGAACCAGAACAGTAAAGCGTGTGTCAGTGGTTTCACTGATAATTCAAAAAGTTAAAGCAATACACATTTATAGTTCTCCACTGATACAGTCCCTGACAACAACTACAAAACCTGTTGAAATTGTTAACATGTATATAATTGAATGCATCAGATACTGTAAACTTATCTGCAAAGAGAACATGATGATAAAATTAATTAGTGAAATGCAAAAAATAAAGCTAAAAATTGGATGTAAATTGTAAAATCTGGTAATTGAGTGTTTACATTTTTCATGGGAAGGCCAAATTCATGCCTGCTAACAAATAATAAAAAAGCAAGGCACTCTTACTTCCATTTAATTTGGGGCCTGATTATCTGTGATGGCCTTGGCAGAGGGCAGAAACAGGTTTCTGGGTATTAGCAGCACTTTCACCAGCACTATGAGTTGGTGGTAAATCCTCTGCCTTTTGAAAGAAGGAAAAATCAAGCTGGCTGGAAGACCGTTGCTCTGAGACTCTGTTTTGCTCCAATGCTCATTCACTGGAAATTCAGAGAGGGACACAGTTTTCAGCATGCCACCCCCAAGTTTCTGAAATGAAATCTGTTTTGCAGGACACCTGTGCAAAGAGAAATGAGTTTCTGACAGAAGCTGCCTGAGAGGTCCCAGGCTCTGGGCAGACCAGAAGGTCCAGACACTTCTACTGCTTCAAGCCACTTTTTTTTTCAGGCTCCCTCAATATAATCCAAGATCCCCAAACCATCCCCTAAGGGATTTCAGGGACTTTCACTGCCCTGGGTAAATGATGATCCTGGCTTTGGTGGCATCCCCCAGAACCATTCACACTGGAAGGTCTGAGTCTCTGTTCATCACAGCTGAATTCTCAAGGGCAGAAGACCTTCAAACCTCAGTATGTCTGACAAAGAACAACCTACCTGTCTGTCAAGAAATGAGAACTTACTTGAACCTGAGAGGTTTTCTGCAGAAACATTTGCAAAAGACACTACAAAGCAACACTGTCTTTCCACAAACTCATGTAATTAGAAAATCATAAAAAGTTTAATTGTTTAAAATTAGACATGAGACAGAGAGGGACTTGAAGAGGTTACCAGAGCAAGATGGCAGCAGATATGAGAGTAGTCAATGGGACATGACCACTTAGCACTATGTTCTGGATATCACTAGCCAAAATGCCATTGCTGGTGTCTAATTAGGAGGGAACATCTGATCACTTCTGCTTTCAGAAACCAGCATGTAGTGATAGGATGTTCAGCTATGAGCCAGGAGGTGGTGGCTTATTCCTGACTGTATGACAGAGCTTAGAAAAACAGCTCTGAATCAGATCCTTCACATGTAAATTGGAGATGTCAGTCCCAAACACAGCTCAGTACAATACTTAGACCTGCTTCATATCCAAGCACATAATAGGACTTAAAGTTTTAGGATGACAAGTGCTATGAAACATGGGAAAATTTTAAAGCAATTTGGTGAGACTGTTGAAAGGAAAAGAACAGGAAGAAGGTAGAAAGTTTCCCGCAGTCACAGGCAAAGGAAAGGATTCAATAAAGGATGGCAAAGCTAGAGGGCAGATGAAGAGAGGCTGAACATTTTTGTAAGGGAGATATGAAAAAACACATGAAAATTTAGGATGAGATGTGAGGACATAACAGACAGCTGAAACGAAGTAACTGTGAAACTACTACATGAAATGAAAGGCAGGGAAGGAGGCTTCTTTCATATTTTTCAGGATTTCGGAATAAGCAACACTATGCCAGTCTAGACCACACACTACTCATCCGGTCTAGTCCAGATACTAAAGAAAAATTTGAGGAAAAGGATGAGAAATATGCACCGGGGAGAAAAAAGGAGTAATACTGTTATCATGGCAGTATCATAAATCAAAGAATAACACATTTCTTAACCTATCCAAAATCAAAGTACTTTTGTAGGAAAATCTTGTACTAACAAAATGCATGGCTGCGTAATTTCCAATTAAATCCAAGAGGTAAACATTCACATTCTTTGCAGTAAAGAATTAAATCTTGACAAAACACCTTATAAGAAATCTAATACGCTAATGCTCTTGAGAGACTTTTATAAAAGGATGCCTAGACTCACCAGTTAAACAATTTCCACTAACAAGACCAGAAACCTACAAAAACATTTTGAAAAATTATATCCACCTGTGTGTTGTATGCAGGGTTTGAAGCTTTTTTTCTTTTGTAATCGCACTATTGCCAAAGTATCTGAGAAACAAAAGGAACATATCAGGAGATTAAGTAACCTTTTCCTTTTCCTTCTCTGACACAAGTTTTACACAACTGTTCAAAAGTAAATTCTTTCTGTGTGTTTTATTCCAGCCATAAAATACATGTTATAGTAGCACTGAAATGCCACAAGACACGTTTATGCTGTGCTCACATGGCTTTATGCCACCTGGCCAAGAGACATTGGTAAGGCAGCAGAGCACACACCCTGCCGTGCGTAATCCGCTTTTATTGCCCCCTCAGAAAGCATTGTTCCATCATTTCGAAAAGGAACAGAAATCACTTCAAGAGAACCCCAATCTGGATAAACTTAGAGCCAAAGTGCAAAGGAATCTGAATGCCACCCTACCATGCTGGAAAAATATTGAGCTGGTTCAATGACTTTTCCCTTGTCACACTGTACCTCCCTGTTACAAGCAGGACTAAACCTGTCAGGACTATCGAAATCACATGAGGTTGCTCTTCAGTTACCCAGTTTAAAGCCTTTTCTTAGGAACTACTCACTGCTCTTTTTTGGACTGGAAAACCGCACACACACACACACACACACACATACGTGCAGCTATCTGAATTTTCGAAACAGGCCCAGGAACGGGCTGGGCTCAGTACCACATGCCAGGCTCTGCCTGCCCTCCTGCATCCCCATCTGCTGTGTGAATAGGTATTCACCCGTGTAGGAGGCTTTTGAAACAGCCCTTATGGCTGTGCAGGAGAGGGCAGACACCCACTACAAGCATCATTGTTTTGGGGCCCTGCAGGGTAAGTTTCACACAGAGTTGGCTTAGCAGCCTTCCCAGTGGGCAGTTCCAATGACAGCAGAGATTGCTGTGCTGGCCATTTAGCACTTGTGTCTACTACAGAAATGGGAATTAAACACATTTCTGAGGGAAGCAGTTGAACTTTCTTATTTGTTTCTTTTTGTTTTCTTTTTTTTTTTTTTAAGCAAGGATCTATCCCACATGACCCAACAAACAAAAGTGCTCCTGGAAATAAGTACCCTTATACTTAAGTATCTGACAAGGGATCTATTTCTTCTGTAAAGGCAGAGATGTGTTTCATAGAAGATCATCCAGTCTTTAAAATTTAAATGGCAAAGATTAACTTTTATGAGGCTCTCTCTGAATACACCACGAGTTGGCTTTTGTGCAGTGTGAAAGAGACCTCGAGGCACCGATCCCATCAGTTTCACCTGCTCTAACCACCTCTGGATGCAGCAATACATTGAGTGTATAAGTGATTACCAGGCATTCAAAGCCAGGGCTCACCACCCTTATCTGAGTGATCACAGAGCCCTAAATGAGACACCCACAGGGCTCCAGCTGTGTTTGTGTGAGTAGGGCTTTCCAAGTCCTGAAGATCCCCAAGAGATCACCAAAGCTAGAAATATATAGCAGAATGTCAAGCACCAACATACAACATGCTAAGAGTGTTTTAATAATGTTTTATAACACCAACAACAAAGTGTTTCCCTTCATGCATGGGATCCTTGTTTTAATTACGTTGGATAAACTGTTTTAGTTTGGTTTATGGGCACATCCTGTGCACTCTTACACAGTTGAGCAATCCCATTCAATACCAAAGGCTTATTTATGAGCATAAAGATGACTTAGAGTAATAAAGAGCTACACCCTTGCCGTTCCAGCACTCACCTGCTCACTGAGAATCTTATCATAGTACAAACAATGAAAAAAAAACCACTCAGATTCCGTTTTCAGCCATGCCTGACCAAAGCACAGCTACACAGAGAAAAATAAACAAGGATCCTCCCACAGCTTCCAATTCCTGTAGTGGTTTGAGGTGAGAGAAGAAAATGTGAACTACAGTTCTTAGAAGGATGAAAAATCCTTTTCCACTGTGGGTTCAAGACATACACTTCCACCATTTTTTGCTTTCATAGGAATGAAAGACCTACTCTCCAATGCCATATTTCTGGGTTTTGTTTTGGGGTTTTTTTGCTATGTTTTTGGGTTTTTTTAGTTGTTGGTGGTGGTGGTTGGGATTTTTTTCATGCCAAGAGTATTTTATTTTTTCTAATATTATATAAAAACTTAACTCTTATGCAAGGCAACCTGACTTTGCCAACGTGCTGCTCCAGAATATAATCGCAAATTCAAACAGGTTATAATTCTGCAGGAACTGAGGTTTTTTAAATTCTTGTTTTTGTTATATTTTGTCAATGATTGTATTTCTACCAGCAACAAGTTTCCATGTTTCTGTCCCACATTTTTCTCTCCATAGAAAGTACACCTGACCTATGCTGATTTTCATCCTGTTTGCTTCTTGTGTCTCTGGGACAGAGGCCTTGCTGCAGCAGAGGACAGATTGACATCCTGGGGGTATAGCCAGCTCAGAAGGAAACAGATCTTTCCCTACCAGTCACAAAATATTGGGATTCTCCCTACACAGAGGCAATTCAGGAACAGGCTCCTGCCAGTATAAATCCAATTGAGCTCTGTAAACAGAAGGAAAGACCAGAGACTGAGCTCCAGAGAGAGATTGCTTCCTTGTAATAAACTAAGCTAATAAATAAGTTTTTAAAAGACCAAGATCTCAGATGCTGAGAGCTTCAAAGAAGGATCAGATTAAAAATTATGGGTGATATTTTGGGGAAGAAATGTTATTTTGCACCAGCCAATTGCATCCTTTATTTAGACTTCAAAGTCTGATAAGAAGAAAATCCTTTTAAAGAAAGAAGGAAGAAAACAAAGGTCTTGTCTATAATGCCACAGTTTACCCTTGCCAGTGCAATAGGCTACATTGGCATTCCAGAGCCAGACAGGGAGACATCGGAAGTGCCCGTCCCCCAATTTGTGCCACCTGCTAACATCTCCTAACTGAGGTTAGCTTGTAGCAGAGAGCTGCTGTTTCATGTCAGACAGCAGCCTCAGGCACTGCAAAAAGCAAGGGAAGACTTCCAGGGATTTCAGACACCCACACTTGTTTTTCTCTGCTGAATTTTATCTTGATGTTTTGGGTCTATAAGCTCTGTAATCTGAAAATGTGATTCATGTCACACACAAAAAATTATTTACAATTTACCGGTCCTGTCCACCCCTCATATCGCTCTCATGTCAAAAATCACCCAATCAACAGCTCAGAGGATTTCCTTTGATATGGTACTTTGTTCTTTGGTGAGCAATATCATTAAATTAAATCACCAAACCATAGATCTCTCAATGGGCAGCATTCCTGAAGGGTCAACACCTCAAATCCTATGTTAAGTTTTGGGTCTTTCTCCACATTGAGGTGCTACAGCATGTCCAGAGAAGGGCAATGAAGCTGGTGAAGGGTCAGGTCTGAGGTAAGTCCTGTGAGGAGCCACTGAGGGAGCTGGGGTTGTGTAGCCTGAGGAGTAGGTGGCTGAGGGGGACCTTATCGCTCTCTACAAAAAGGATGTTGCAGCAAAATTGGGGTCAGTAACAAGTGCAAAGGGGAAACGACCTCCAGTTACATCAGGGGAGATTTAGATTAAATATTGAGAAAAAAAAATTACTGGAAAAGCTGTCAAGTATAGACTGCCCAGGGAAGTGGTGGAGTCACCACCCCTGGAATTGTTCAAAAAATATGAGGATATAACACTGGAGGACATGGTTTAGTGGTGAACATGGTTGTGATGCTGGGTTGACAGTTGGACTCAGAGACCTTAGAGGTCTTTTCCAACCTTAAAGATTCTATGGCTGTATGATTTTTTTTCTTAGCATGGCTATTGTAAGAACTTTTTATATTCCATTCAGAGCATTTTTTCAATGTTTTGCTCCATATTATAAATTGAAAATCGTAAATTGAAATACAGATTGGAAAAATATTGTCTGTTTTCAGTTACGTCATAACAAAAATCAGTAGACCCCAAAAGAAATCACCACTGTTTTGCCTGTGTAACAAGTCAAGCTTCTATGCTTCATATATTACTCTAACTATTTTAGCTAAGGATGATATGTCGATTAAACGTACACTGCACTAAACAGGGCAGGGTGAAAATGTTTACACTGAGGTCATTGGTGGGGTTGTTTTTCGTTGTTTGGTTTGTTTTTGTAGAGTCAGTATTAGCAGGACGGGACTAACTAAGGAGAGGGGAAGAGGAGAAAAAGGGGAAACAGAAAAAAAATAGAGAAAACTGAAAAAAAAAATAAAAGAAAAACTACTTCAAGCTCTCGAGGGTCTCTCCAGAGCTGGGAGCCGCCGGAGGGGCCGCGGCTACCATGGACAGAGCCCGCCCGGCCCCGCCCGCGGCGCAGGAGCCGCCCGGCGCTCCCAGCGCGGCGCGGGGCTGGCGGCCCCGGGAAGAGCCGGCTCCACAGGGCACCTCTCCTCCGGCAGGAATCCCAGCCTCCCGCCGGTGCCGGGAGCGGCTCAGACACGCGTTTATGAGCTGCGCCTCGCGCGGTTTTATGGCGGTGTCTGGCTTAGGTTGGGCTTCCCAATGTTGATTCAGGGCATCCTTGGGAACACCTGCCTCCCAGCGCAAAGCCGTGCGGTTCAGTTGCAATAAAATGTTAATAAAAAAAAGTTTATTGCCGTGTGCGTAAGCCTAAAATTTTAAATTAATCAAGAGAACAGCTCATAGGCAACTTCAAAGGCTATTTTGCTAAATGTAACAGTGCCCTATTATTTACAACACAAAATAAAATACATTTTGTTTTGGACAAACTGGTCTTTCTGCAGAAAGAGAAATATGACCCCTGATGGATTTTCCTTTTGGCTATACAGTATACTCAACCTGGGAATTTCCTATTACTGATTTTGTAGCCTGTTACTCCTGAAGGATGGTTGCCAGTAACGCCTATTTCCCCTAAATAACGTGATGCCAATGGGAAATCTGAATTTGGACACACTACAGGTACATACACAGGAAAGGTATGTGACTCCATGTAAGCACAGGGCTAAGTGTTTGAGAGAAGAAACCTAGAAAGCAGTTCAGAGAGCTAATAGAAAATATCCCAATTCCTTAACTTGATTATAAAGCCCAAGTTCAGTAAAAATATGAACTAATTTCCAAAGAAAAGCTGTTATACTCAGTTGTCATAAACCTGTGCTTAATGTTACTTGAAACTAAGTGCATTGCTGAGGATATCATTTCATGCTTCGTAGAGAGTGAAAAATTCTGAATGCATTTAGCTGGATAATGAAACATTACCTATGTTAAATAGAAACATGCTAGAGTTTCAATAGACATTTTTGATATTTCCTGAGAATGTCCCTAATTAATGATGTGAATTAATCTGCTGGTGTTTGAATATCAAGAATGTGTTGTTATTGGTGTCAGAACTTCTGATAATGCTACTCACTTCCTTCACTATAGTGTGGAGTTTGTAATGCTTATGAAATGCCCTGAGAATACCACTGCTTGAATATTACATTGTGACTAATTGAGCGTTTTCTAGAAACACTGAACTTTCCATGGAAAATAAAAAGTAATCTAAATCAGCCTCATGGTCTGGCTGATAGTATAGCAGAATGCCCAATTAAAGGATTGTCTTCCTAACTGCTCTGAGAAAGCAGATGTTCAGATGATGCCAATCCTCATCTTGAGGATGGAATTAAACACTTACTCTAAAATGTGGAGAAAACCCTCCCCCACCTTAAAAGATACTTACAATTCTAACTTCAAGTCATGTTGAATCAATTTATTTATAAGTCCATCTAAAGTTGTTTTCACCTGAGAAACTTAGAACCTTATAACTTCTCGCTTTATCCAATTTTATCTAGCCTATATTCCTATAATGAAATAAAGTTACTATCAATACTGAATGAACTTTTCAAGCATAGGGATTAGAAGAGGAAGATCACCCAAAATGCTGATACTGTCTGCCAGAAAAACAGCAGTACCACACCAACACTACAGAAAAAGTTCGTTCACTATTGATGGTAACCTTATTTCAGTAGGAATACAGGCTGGATAAAATGGACTAAAGCCAAAAGTTCAGCCAGGGCAGATGTGTCCATGCAGCTCAGAAAGGGTTCAACAATTCCTCTGCACTTGAGGACTTGCACTCACATTTTTGAGTAGCACGCTAATGCAAAAGTTGAAGAAGAATCAGCTGAATCTCACAAGATCTCCAATCAACACTGGAAACACTTGCGCACTCATTACTACTGCACAAGATTGTCACAATCATTGCTTAGCTGGCAAAGCCATTCTGCAATGTTGCCTAAAGTACCTGGTTTGAAAGGCATGGAGATGAGATTACCTGATCTCCTGAGTTCCAGATTCCAGCAATAAGTTTGTGATGCTACAGGAAGTTGAAGCCCTGTAAGCAAATCCTGAGCTTTTGTACAAAAGCACTGCTGCTTTTGTACCACAATGTCATGGGTTGAATATCTACACCCACAATTTTGTGGTCCTCTAAGTTGTACTCAGGGCTGGCTGAGTACTGAGAGGACTTGAAAATTGCTTTTTCCATTTGCTTCAAAAAATGTAAGTGTATCCATGCTCTGGCATGTAACATGCTACTCAAGGTTCACTGTTTCTTAAGGCAAAACAATATACGGTGGCATGGTTGTACAAAAATATATATTGGGCTGTGACAACTGAGATGTGTCACTGCTTCTGGGGTAATAACCAGCAACTATTCATGGTCATGGCTGCTAAAAAGCTACTTAAAGTAATGGAAAATAGGGGGTGAGGAAGGCAAATTTCAGCTTTGGATATACCTTTTTAAGAATTACTTGCTTGTTTTTACATGCACAAATACTTGTTCTAGTGAGTGAAAGTTCACAGACCTCCATCGCACATATACTAAAAGATAGTATTCACCAGTACAGTCTGTAGCATCACAAAAGTATCCCACAACAGCTGTATTCTCAGCTTCAAAAACCCTAAAATATTATTATGCAAGCTAGAACAGCAGCTCTTGGCAATCACCACAGACTTACTCTCCAGACCCTTCCCCAGCTCCATTTCCTTCTCTGGACATGCTCCAGCACCTCAATGTCCTTCTTGTAGTGAGGGGACCAGAACTGGACACAGCACTCAAGGTGCCACCTCACCAGTGCCGAGTACAGAGGGACAATGTGTAAACAAACACCTTGATCTGTCCACAAAACCGGCACTGGTGTCCCTGTCCCTGGGAGGGAACAGATGATCTTTGAGGTCCCCTCCCACCCAAACCATTCTGTGATTCTATGGTTGGTCAGCTATTATCAGATTACTCAGACTACCCCTCACAAGAGGGCCCGAATGTGTTTAGAGGGGCAGCCCCTGCAAAGCAGGACATGACACTTGCTGTTAGCACATCTGCACTTCATCAGTTACCCCACAACCCTGAAATGTGTGCAACGGCCAGCACAGGCAGATTTAAGCAATGCTCTCATGTTTCTTTTGATGTTTCATCAGATTTCCTGGTCTTTCCAAAGACAAAGAGAGAAGCTGTTTCTCCCAAGCAACCTGTCCAGTTCTGTGCACGAATGAAGCCCCAAATATATATACAATATTGTAATTGACTAACTATCTGTCTCCTGGCTTTGTTGTGTCTCATCTTTTCCTTTTGGGAAATCTCTGGTCAGCTTTCCTATAGTCTATTCTTTTAGTTAAACTGCTTCCATGGTCCAACACAGATCACATTTCACTTCATACCACAATACTGAAGATGGTAATTATTTTTTACGAAGAGGTGAGATCTTCCTGAATACAGAGTAGGTTTATGCTGATGGAAAATTGTCACACTCCTATTTAGCAGCATGTTCTACTAGGCTAACATAAAACTGCCACTCAAAATTTCATTACCCATTGTATAAAAAGAAAAAAACCCAAACCTGTGAAAAATCAGAGGCCTGAAGTAATTTCCAGTAATATTTGATCAGAACTTTAGGATATTATTTTCCAGTGAGGGTATTAGAACTCATATAGTAATTCAGCCACTTGTTTTCAAATTCCAAAAATGCATGAAGGGGGAAATAAAAAGTGTAATGCAAGAATTGTCAAAGCTAGCATTTGGATGAAAACACCAGAAATTCCGAAAACTTTAATGATGTATTTTCTACTATGCTGATTGATTGATTCTTAGCTCATTAAGTATATTGACACTGGTATCGTAGTAGAATCACAGAAATTGTTTGAATGCACTGATCTTGCTGCCTTCCTGTTTTTCTCTAGGCATAGTTATAAGATATGAACTTTACATGAGAAAAAAAACTAAAACCAACTGGGAAATTTCTACCTCATGAAATTAATTTTTTCCAATGGCTGATGGCTCAGTCCTCAAACAGTTGCAGAGCCTCCTGATGAAAATGCCCTGGGCTCCACCACAGACCAGTACCACAGTCACTGACCTAGAGTCACTTACAGAGTAAGAATTTTATGTGAGAGCAGTAAACATGGCAGGTGTAATATCTACAGACTGGATATCAGGACAAACAGGAGAGGCAGGCAAGTGGCATCTTGCATTTGTTTGAGAAAAATAAAAGGAAAAAATACATTAGAATATATTCTTAAATTTTTTTTTCAAGAAATAGAAAAGCTGAAAGGGATCTTCTGACACTGCACTTCAAGCTTAAAGAGGTTAACTCTACTTTTGGACCTTGTAGAAAAATGTTTGGATGTTTTTATTTGAATAAACAAATCAAAGATCTGCCAAAGAAGACATCAAGCTATTTTTTCCCAAAGTTTCCTGCTGCTTTTGGAGAGTCTTATCCAGTTTTCCCTGCAGGCCCTGATCCTGCAGCACCATTATTCCAGGAGTCTCTGCGTCAGGCTGCTGCACTGCTCCACCAATACTGTCAGGGTGTGCAAGCATAATAATTACAATGCAAAATGCACCCACAGATATCACTTCAGTATTGCAGTGAGAGGCCGAGTTTTCCTCCCCTGCCTAGCACCCAACTGCCACACAAACAACAGAAAACCTCTGAACACTCAGCAGTGTTTGAAGACCAAAAGCCTGGCTTTGGATGCTCATCTTTCATTTTTGTAGTTCTGTTTTGGGGAATAACTGTTTCTTGTATCTTGCAATTATGACCAGCATTTCTATGGTAAGTTTTGACCCACTGTTTTCAATTGGGCCAGAAAGATGCTCTTCTGTTTACACTTCTTGATTACTTAGAAAAACAAAAGGAAACCAAAGATAGAAGTATTCTTTCCAGATGTCACTTTATGCAGCAGTGGGAATACTAGTGGAAAAGCAATGTATTACTTTGTAAACTCTTGTTTTCCTGAAATACATAAAGCTAATAAAACTGCCTTTCCTCAAAAAGTGCATCAGTCTTTCACCCTCAGCTTTGAATACTGATCACTGCAGGTCCCCCAAGCATGTCAGCAGTCAGAGGCAACAGATGGAGTCAGCAGTCAGAGGCAACAGCAGCATCCACATCAAACAACCCCATTACTTGCTAACCCCAAAGTTACAGCCAGCAGTGCTCCCAAATTTTCACTAGCTCTCCCAAGAGGCAAACCCTGGGAACCCAATAGTATTTCAGAGCCTTTCTTTCCCAGGTTTAATCCACACAGCACAAGACTTCTGTTTTTTCAGCCTTTTTAAAGAAAAAGTTTTCAGAGTATTCAGCAATGCAAAGAGGGAGCCACCAAACTGTAGGACAGGAAAGAGGGTTAATTGAATGCTTTACTAGCCAAGTAATAGAAGCATAATTGATTTAATCTAGAAATCTTTCCACGATGATGAACCACACAAAAATTTGCTATGAGAGTATTTTTGCAAGGCATTCTTGTAAATGATGAAACATAATAATGCAATTCAGGCTGTATTTTTCATATCTTCACTACAAACATTGCAGCACTGCTAAGTTCAGAAAAACAAGAAATATTCTTCCTTACCTGAGAGGTGACCACAGCTGGTAGGTACTGCACGTTCTGCACATCAGACTGTGCCTTACACTCTCACATGCCCTGGAAAACTACCTCAGACCCATGTTCTCACCCATCCCAGTGGGGAAGCTCCAAGAGGAGCAAACTATGCAGATTCAAACTTAATGAGGGAACAACGTATGAATCAGGAGAAGCACTTTGCTTGCAGAAGCCTACATCTAGTTGCTATCCTTCCCAAAATACTGCTCAGCTTTACCCTGCAACAGAAAATTTCACCTCTCCCTCCCCCTTGACCCACCCTAAATAACAGGCTACAGCTGAGGCAACACAAGCTGCTCTGCATCCTTGGGCATTGGGAAAGGATGACCCTATCAAAAACCATGGTGAAACATCTGTGCAGGTGAAAAGCCAGGCCATGGCTGAATATCTTTGCTTTGGCAGCCTTGCAACTGATATAAAGTGTGTTGTGTGAGAAGGTGGTGGCACACATCCTGCATTTGTGCCCAGCTTTTGTCCCTGGGCTCCTGCTGTCCACAGCAAGTGACTTAACATTGTTGGGCCTCAGGTCCTTCTCCACAGACAGAATAATTCCTCCTCAGCACAGTGAGGAGCAGATTAGGGACTGAGAACAATATAAGAAATCCCTGTATGAGCCTTAGTCAAGCACTCAGCTGTACCATTTGTGCAGGATTGAGCCATGGTTATGCAGTTGTACTACAAAACATCACAGCTTGTTGACAGTTGGCATTTTGGGGGACTTTCATGTAACACTGGCCCTTAGTTCAACATTAGTACTCACATGAGAAAAATATAATAACATAATATGTGGCTAATAAAAAGCAAATACTAAAGTGATACTTATGCCCACTGAAATCCAAAGCAGAAAAGCTGTATGGAAGTATTTACTTCCATAATGGAGTATGAGAGGGCCCACTCTGACAGGGATCCCTGCTTCCCCTGCTTCCCAGCTTTGCTCTGACCCTGTGGACGGTTCATTCCCTCTCCAGTGGAAACCGACAGCAAGGCTTCTCCCAGGCTCTCCACCTGCAAACATTTAGTCAGAAGAACTATAAATAAATGCACCACTCTCATCCTTTTTTGAAAGAGACTTCAGAGAAGAGATGCTGCAGGAGACATTGTCATGCACGGCTCTTTCAGAAGCTGGGCTGGTGGATTTAATAAACCAATAAATAAATAAAAAAGCCGATCACTTCGCACTGCTCCCAGGAGAAGTGGGGGCGGCCCCAGCTGGGGGGGGAAGGTGGGGCCGGTGCCCGCCGACTACCGGGGGAGTGGCGGGGGGCCGGGGTGTAGCTGCTGGTCGCGGATGCCGCCCCAGAGCCGGGAGCGAGCAGGAACCTTTCCCGGGCAGGATAAAAATGTTGACTGTAGATAAGCGAGGTGCAGGTGGGGACTGAGGGCACGGCGGCTGCTCCGGCCGGTCCCCGAGGTTTGCTTTTGGGGTTTATGGGGAGCAGGTGATGCCGCCCAACCGTCCCGGGTTTATTCCATGTGTCCCCTGAACCAGAGTTCAGTCAGTGCACTTTGGCGGTTCAGCCATCTCCCGGCTGGGCAGAGCCCTTGAGGGAGGAAGGGAGCAGAGGAAACAAAATAAAAGCTCAGAAGCTTGCAGAGCCAAACGCTTTCCCCTGGCCGGGGCCGGAATTCTGGCAGCTCCGCTGGGTCGTTGCGGAACGCACCCCAGAGGTGCCGGGGTGCTGGGTGCAGGCTCGGCATCATCCCCGGGCTCTCCGGCCCCTCACGGGGTGGAGGGACAGGCCACCTCCCGGCGCACCGACCACAGGTCCCGCGCTGTCTGCGCGTCCCCCACGCGTGCCCAGGTCCCGCAGGGCGGGGAGCGGTGTGGTGTCCGTCCCGTCCCTCCGCACCTGCCGGGCCCTGGCACTCTCTGAGTCAGAGGACTTTGCAGCGCAGCGCAATGTTGCACCACAGCCCGTACGTGATGCGCTGCTCGTTGCCCATCCTTGCTCCTGCCTCTGGATAAAACTGCGTTTCTGAGCATCGGATGGGAACGAAAAAAAAACCCAAGGCCAAAGATGTTGAAACATAGAAAATATCAGTGGGTGGTTGGAGGTCAAATGATACGAGCTGACCCAGTAGGATCGAGCGATTTGCTTGTCCCGAACAGGTTTCTTAAACACCAATCCGACAAGCCGAAGAGAGGTTTATCGTGCCGGTGGGCCGGGTGTCCTGTTTCAGCGAGTCACGTACCATTAAAGAGGCACTTTGACAAGTTTGCGGAGAGGCGCTGAGGCATTCAAAGCTGCTCGCTCGGGAAGAAAACCCGAGCGGCAGCGCTTGGGGAAAGGGTTAACCCGCTGGCCGCCCTGCCTGGGAAATGATGGTAAATTACCCGGCGCGTTCTACCGGGGAAGAAATTAGACTTCAAAAGGGCTAGAGCCCTTCTGAATATATATCAAACAGATGGGCTGATGCGCTGTCTCGCTGATGTGCCATTGATTAACCGCCCCACAAAAGTGCTGCAGCCCCGCTCGCCCGGGCACCCCGGCGGCGGCAGCGCGCCTCTCCGGGACTCCTGCCTCGGGGTCGAGCGGGGGAATCGGGGTGGCCGCCACAAGACACCAGGGAAGGAAGATAAGAAGAGATCAGAAGAGGGAGAGCAGGGAAAGAAGAGGAAAAATACTAAAACAGGGGGAAAAGCGGGATGAAAGACAAAAAGAAATCTCTTCAGAAACGGAGGGGATTTGCTCTCCCACCCAAAAAGCTTTTCCCGCCAGCACTACCGAGAGCCCATCCCTGCCCTGCACAACCTCCCATCTCGAGTCCCAGCTGCACGCCGTGCTGCATTGGGTGCGACGGGCCGGCACCTCCTCACCCCGAGCAGCCTCGGCTAAACCGAACTGGGAGCGAAAAGCTGCGGGGAGCGGCAGAGGAGCTGAGCTCTCCCCTCTCCCGGTCGCCAGACAGCGCAGAGGCGGCTTCTCCGCCGCTGGCTCCCCGCGGGGAAGAGCCCGGCAGCGGCACTGGGCTGGGGGCTGGGGGTGTCGCATCCACCCCTGGAGCAGCTCAATAAAAATGTCTCCTCCCGGGCCTAAGCGGGGAGGGAAAAGCACACGCCAGAAAGTCACCCATTGTAGCGTTTAAATGCTTCACCGCTCAAACCGCCTTTGACACGGCTTGGCTGTGCTCCCGAAGGCATCCCGAGCCATTCGATAGCACTTCAGAAGGCCTCTCTGTCTGCCCCGTTCTGGGCAGCCTGGAAATGGGCAGAGCCGGCAGCGGCAGCGCACCCACCGCACATGATGGGCACACCCAGCGTCCAGGTGGAGCGCTGCCCGCGGAGCCGCTCTTCCATCCACTCCCGGGGGCGCAGCAGCTCTGGAAAACGCACTTAGAGAGAGTCAGCCCGAAGTTAACAGGGCAGGGCAGGGCACCATGTGGCTTTCCGAGGCCCCAACCCAGCTCTGAGGGCGACTGGTAGCGCACCCTGGCCCCAGCCCCAGCGGACGCACAGCCCCGAGCAAAGCCCCTTGCGGCGTTGCAAGGATTTGGTCAGGGGAGGAAAACGTGTCCCCTTGTCCCCCAGGGTGGGCCGCGGCTCCTGGCTCCAGCCTGGGTTGCCCGCGGCCGGCAGGGTCCCCGCCTCACCCACGCACAAGCCGATCCGTCGCCACTCGCCCCGCACTTTTCTCTCCCGGACAAGCTCGTCACGGGCACATGCGACGGCGGGTGACCAGACACAAGGTCGGCTCCTGTCGGGTACCGGGATCGGTGCCGTGGCTGGCAGTGTCAGAGGTGGGGCCATGGGTGTCGGGGCGAACAGAGGAGGAACACAAGCCGGGAGGTGCCCCACGCGGGGACAGGGCTGTGGGGCGGAAAGTTACCGGGGCGCTTCCCTCTGCTCCATCCCAGCTGCAGCGGTTCGGACCCCTGTGAGCGTATGCACGTGTGTGCATGTGTCCACGCGTGTGCACCCCCGGGCGTGCCGGCTTCCGCGTGGGCTCGCCCATCCCTCTGTGGGCGCCTGCCTCTCCGCACTGTCGGAGCAGACACGCTGGGCCGTTCCTGCGTATCCTTTTCTCCTCCTTTGTCTCCCTTTCTTTGGCTTTGACTCTTTCAGGTGCCCCGGCGGTGCCCTCGCGTGCTGCTGGTTGCTGGGAGGTGGCGTGGCTGCCACTGCGCTGCTGTTGTGCGAGGGGAGGGAGGGAAGGGGGCTTGAATGCTGGCTGTTGTGCTCGGCTGGGGTGGGGGGCCGCCGAGGAGGAGGAGGCCGATGATGATGATGATGGAGGGGAGGGGGTGACGATGGAGCTCACCGCGGGTGCGCAGCTCCCTGGGGAGCCGCCTGAAAGGCCGCTGCGCTCACCAGCTGACAACGCGTGCTCCGCTCCAGACACGGCGCACCGCGGCCGGGAGCGAGGCCAGACCCCCCCTCCGCCCTCTGGCC
>VZRZ01004061.1:3095949-3106285 GCA_013398175.1 Climacteris rufus | reverse complement strand
AAAAAAAAAA
Organism: Climacteris rufus; assembly: GCA_013398175.1. Taxonomy (NCBI): domain Eukaryota; kingdom Metazoa; phylum Chordata; class Aves; order Passeriformes; family Climacteridae; genus Climacteris; species Climacteris rufus. The sequence goes on along the minus strand of VZRZ01004061.1, from coordinate 3,106,275 downwards.
AGAAGAAGAAGAAAAAGCCCCTCAGACGGCGAGTGCTGCGCTTGCGGCTGCGAGCACCAGCCGCTCCATGCGGTGCGCTCATCTGTCGGATGAAGGGACCCGGCTGAGGCAGCGGGGAGGATTTTGATGCCGTCTTTTCCACCACCTCGCGTGTCCGCAGCCGCCGAGGCTGCGCCCGGGACTGCGGGGCGGAGAGAGGGTGCTCGCACCCTTTCAACCCACGGCCAGCACCCCGGGACTCTTCCGCGGGCTGTCGCCCCTCAGGCACGGCGGCGGCCGCTGCTTCACCCGCGCTGGGCACACCCCCAAACTAAACCAAATAAACAAAATAACACCCCCAAAGTTGGTTATTTTTTTGCTCCGCCGCATCACTCCTGTGGTGGGACCTCACGCGTGCCACTGAAATACGAGACCGGCTTCCACAGCCCAGAAATCGGTGCCGGTGACCTACCCCGAAAAAGCAGGCGTTTTTTTCGGAAGGGAAACGATCCTGCCACCCTGCGGGACTCTATCCCGCTGCGGCAGGTGCGGGCGGCGGCCGCGGATGCTGGCGGCGAGCAGGGCACAGCGGCAGCCCGGGGTTACCGGGGGGGCAGGTGCCCGGTTTCTGCCGGGGAAAGCGACACCCTCACGGGCTCCGCTCCCGCGGGGCCGCTGCCCCGGCCGCGCCTGGTTAACTGATCACCCCTTCGACACCCCCTCCCAGGTGTCACCTGCTGAACCCAGCGGGACCCCGGCACCGACGCGGCTCCGATTTAGTCCCGGGTCTGGTGTCACGGGCAGGCTGGGCTAAGCACCAACCCCCTTCCCTCCCGGGAGAGTTTAACCCGAGCCCAGGGACACATCCTGATCCCCGGCGACCCGCCGCGCTGCTCGCGTGTCCTCAAAACCCCGCGGGCTTCCCCGCTCGCTCCCAACCCTTTCCGCTCGGCTTATACAGATGAGGCTCCGCGGGGGGATCCGCTGGTGTCCCCGACTAGGGGGGAGGGAAGAAGAAGGGAATGATGTGACTCAGGCTGCGGCGCGGGGACCTGCGGGTACCGAGCAGCGCCAAGCCCCTCACCCTGCACTTGTTGCGATTATCCCCGTTCCGCTGGGAACGGCGGGACGGAAACGGGGCACGGTCCCGGCGGCTCAGGCAGCGCTGCTCCACGCGGGGCAGAGCCCGCCTTGGCCCGGGAATCGGCCGGTCCCTCTGCAGGCAGCCGGGGAGCCCCATCGCTCTGTACCTCTCACCCCCGCCGCGGAGTTTGACACCACCCCGGCTCGGGCAGTGCGAGGGGTGAAGTTGAACCCGACAACGCTTTGAGGCTGGTTTTGTTTTGGTTCGTTTTTTTTTCCCCACGTTTATTTGATCTCAAAAAAATTTTAAAATTAAAATACATAAAACAATGGCAGCTGGCTTTGCTAAAATCAAAATAAACGATTCTCGTCGTAGAAAAGAATTATTTTTTTAAAAAAGAGAAAAGCAGAAATAATTGCAAACACTGCATAATAAATACGTTTTCTATTATCACAAAAGGAAAAGAAAACGGACATAAAAGTTTGACACGACAAAACTGTTTTCGTTTTTAAGAGAGCGTTAGGTTTAAGTGGCTTAATTAAATATTGGTCTCCAATTGGCAGTTAGTAGCTTTCGTCGTGAAACTGCATCTCCAGCCGCTGATAAAGTGCTTGCGCCAAGTTTCCCCCCAAAAGACGCCGACATGGTGCTCTAAGGAAAAATCCAAAATTTCTCCACTATTTACAAGTTACGACGGTGAGTTATTGACTGTGTGTGTGTGTGTGTGTGTGTGTGCAATACGACGGCAGGATGGGTGTTCTGGAAGACGGGGTGTCAGGGCGGGCTCACGGCTGGGTGGGGATGGCGCCGGCGGCACCCCGGCACCCCCGGCAGCGGGACCAGGCTGTCTCCCTGCGCATCACCTGCTGCCGACGGGGCGAGCCAGGCTCCGCACGGCGAGGTGGCGTGTTGGCAGGAGGGAACGGCAACGACTTCTAGGCAAAAGAAACTTTCAAAGTGTTAACTAAAAATGAAAACAACCAACCGACCCTGACAGACAGGGCAGGTATAGTCACTCGCTAACAGCCATCCCCCTGGACAAACCCAGGGACTGCCGGGGGTAGGGGGCGAGGGGGTGAATTTCAAAGCCGAGGGGAGCTGATGCCGTGCGAGGCGGCACCGTGACCGGCTGTTCACTCCTCGGCGGAGTCTGTGCTTCGAGGGGGTGCCGGAGACGACGCCCTTGCCTTAGCTGGCCTCGTCCGAGTCGCTGTAGTGGGAGCGGGGCGAGAACTCCCCGTCGCTCCTGTGGGACCGGGGCGACGTCTTGCTCCTCTCCTGCGGCGGCTGCCCGGGCTGCGGCATGAGGAGGGCGGGGGAAGGGGCTCTCTGTCCCATCAGGGCGCCCTCCGCAAAGGAGGAGAAGTGCAGCGAGTCGAGCTGCACCGAGTAGCCCCCCGCGGCCGGCGGCGGGGGGAAGCGAGTCCNCGGGGAGAGCCCCGCAGCGGCCCTGCGGAACCGTGGGATGACGGGGAGAGCCCCGCAGCGGCCCTGCGGAACCGCGGGATGACGGGGAGAGCCCCGCAGCGGCCCTGCGGAACCGTGGGATGACGGGGAGAGCCCCGCAGCGGCCCTGCGGAACCGCGGGATGACGGGGAGAGCCCCGCAGCGGCCCTGCGGAACCGTGGGATGACGGGGAGAGCCCCGCAGCGGCCCTGCGGAACCGCGGGATGACGGGGAGAGCCCCGCAGCGGCCCTGCGGAACCGTGGGATGACGGGGAGAGCCCCGCAGCGGCCCTGCGGAACCGCGGGATGACGGGGAGAGCCCCGCAGCGGCCCTGCGGAACCGTGGGATGACGGGGAGAGCCCCGCAGCGGCCCTGCGGAACCGCGGGATGACGGGGAGAGCCCCGCAGCGGCCCTGCGGAACCGTGGGATGACGGGGAGAGCCCCGCAGCGGCCCTGCGGAACCGCGGGATGACGGGGAGAGCCCCGCAGCGGCCCTGCGGAACCGTGGGATGACGGGGAGAGCCCCGCAGCGGCCCTGCGGAACCGCGGGATGACGGGGAGAGCCCCGCAGCGGCCCTGCGGAACCGTGGGATGACGGGGAGAGCCCCGCAGCGGCCCTGCGGAACCGCGGGATGACGGGGAGAGCCCCGCAGCGGCCCTGCGGAACCGTGGGATGACGGGGAGAGCCCCGCAGCGGCCCTGCGGAACCGCGGGATGACGGGGAGAGCCCCGCAGCGGCCCTGCGGAACCGTGGGATGACGGGGAGAGCCCCGCAGCGGCCCTGCGGAACCGCGGGATGACGGGGAGAGCCCCGCAGCGGCCCTGCGGAACCGTGGGATGACGGGGAGAGCCCCGCAGCGGCCCTGCGGAACCGCGGGATGACGGGGAGAGCCCCGCAGCGGCCCTGCGGAACCGTGGGATGACGGGGAGAGCCCCGCAGCGGCCCTGCGGAACCGCGGGATGACGGGGAGAGCCCCGCAGCGGCCCTGCGGAACCGTGGGATGACGGGGAGAGCCCCGCAGCGGCCCTGCGGAACCGCGGGATGACGGGGAGAGCCCCGCAGCGGCCCTGCGGAACCGTGGGATGACGGGGAGAGCCCCGCAGCGGCCCTGCGGAACCGCGGGATGACGGGGAGAGCCCCGCAGCGGCCCTGCGGAACCGTGGGATGACGGGGAGAGCCCCGCAGCGGCCCTGCGGAACCGCGGGATGACGGGGAGAGCCCCGCAGCGGCCCTGCGGAACCGCGGGATGACGGGCAGAGCCCCGCAGTGGCCCTGCGGAACCGCGGGGTGCCGGGCAGAGCCCCGCAGTGGCCCTGCGGAACCGGGGTGCCGGGCAGAGCCCCGCAGTGGCCCTGCGGAACCGGGGTGCCGGGCAGAGCCCCGCAGCGGCCCTGAGGAACCGCGGGATGACGGGGACAGCCCCGACGGCGCGGCGTCCCGCACGGGGCAGCGGCCGGCGACTCTGCCGACAGCGGGAACCGACGCCCGGTGGCACCGGACCCTCCCCGTCGCTGCGTTCTCTGAGGACGCTCCGTCGCGCCCGCCTGGGGATATATCCATTTCCTTACAGCCCCCGCTAGCCAAAGCCCGGAGGCTCCGGTAAATGCCCGCCTTGGCCTCCCCGCGCTGGGCGGGGTTAGTCGTCGGTCCGTCCGGCTCTCGCGGCGGCCGCAGCCACCCTGCCCGAGCTGTCGGTCCGGAGCGCTGCCCGGCCGGGACGATGCGGGCGGCGGCGAAGGGAGCGCGGCGCCGCTGTGCGGGCGTTCAGCAGCGAAGCCGCCGAGGGATTGCCCTCGGTTCTAGCGCGTTAATCCCGGGGACAGAGGGGAAGCCCACGCGGGACCCGGTAGGTGAGAAACGGTGGCGTTCGCAGCCGGGACAGCACAGTGTCCCCGGAGCTGCCACGTTTTCAGCAGGGTCCCGATCCCCCGCGAGCGAGTCCTTTTGTTGGGCCAACAATAGCTGCCCAAAGGTGGTGGAGAGGGAAATAGCTCCGTGCACGCATCTTAACTTCCCTTCCGCGCTGCCTCCCCTCCCGCCACTGCCGCCTGCCTGGAGAGGAGAAGTGGAGGTTTGCCCGTGTGAATAGGCGTGTGGAGAACAAAGTGATGGGCACAGTATGAGGTAGATATGTTTTTTCAAAAGTGAATAACTCGCAAGCCAAGGAGGGAGCGAGGGAGCCCAGCAGCTCAAAGCCGAGCGGCGGTGACATGGAATGAGCAGCCTCACTAGCTTAGGAAGCTGGCTGGGCACACTTGGCGCATGGCAGGCGCCTGGGGCCCACCTTCCACGAACAACTGGATGGTTTTGAGCAAACAGGACGCTGGCAGTTTATTTGCTTTAAAAATAAACTAAGGCAAACCTTTGCAATTTCTTAAATTTTATTTTTTCCTGGCAACTGCATTTGAAAGGCAGAAGCTCCTGGGTCTCCCCAAAACAAGTCGTCAATTTCTGATCAAAATGAAACTGTTTTACTTGGTAAGAAAGACGGTAAGGAGCAGAACACCCTGTTTCTATATAGTATCCATGAAGTTGCCAGGCCATCTATTTGTATCTGCTAACAAGATTTATACTCTCCCATTTATGATCCCCCCCTCCACATAAATGCTTCTATCATTAGTAGGATAAGAACTCCCCTGTGCTGTGCTGCATGGTGCTGTTTGCCAGCTGAACACCCAGCCCTCTGGCTTCTCTCTCAGTCTGCAGGCACCACGTGCTCCCTTCCTGGGTCCCTGTGACACAAGTGTGCTCTGCCAACAGCCCTGTTGTGCCCTCCTCCCCAGGGTTAAGCCGGCGTTCCCCTTTTGTATGCTGGGTGCTGTGGCTGTGAGCTGTTCCATGCAAGGACCACGGGCCAAAGCTTGGAAATGAGCGGGAGCTGTGCTAAGCAGTAGGCACTGACACATTTCCAGAAGTCTAGTGAGCTCACAGGCATGGGGAGAGCCAGGATGGTGCAGCGTTGAAGTCTAAAACATCCGTCTCCAGGCTGATGGGCTGTGTGGCTGTTGGGGCCTCCTTGATTGCAGGCCAAATGCTCCATCCCACAAGCCACCCACTGGACCCTGTGCACAGAGGGGAGCAGCATTCCATTAGCATCTCATGTGGATGTAAGGTGGCTGATGCCCAGGAGGGACCCTGGCCTCTGAACACCCCAGGGCTGCTGTCAGGTGCTGGGGATGTCCCTTAGCAGTACCTCAGTGACTCTGAGGAGCACTGGGGAGATCAGCCTAACACCTCAGCGTGCTCCTTGGATGGTCAGCCTGGCTGGGAAACACTCTCAGCTGCTTGTTTTTCAAGCGCACGTTTTGTGAGCGCGTGCACGCTTTGAAACTGGAGGCATCTGAGACTCACTCGAGAGTTTGCCTTTGAAAGGACACACACAAAAAGCCCTTTCCCCCACCAACACCACTGCTCAGAAGGGGAAAAATGTTTCATTGAAATACAGTGCTCTCCCCATGCCTGTATCTGCTGTGTGCACACACACTCAGAGTCAAAGTCAAAGGGAAAGGGTGGTTTATGTCAGCGCTGGGTTTAGCTCTGCTCTCCCAGAATAAGATAAATGTAAGTGATGAAGAACTCCTGGGGCTGGCTGAACTCATTTTGTATTCAACGCTGTCCAGCCCTTTTCTCTTTCCTTTCTCCCTCTCTTTGTATGTTCAAGCCTACTTGAGTTTCTTTTTTTCTTTTGTAGAAGTTGGTTCTTTTGAAGCGGTTCGAGGCACGCCCTGCTGCAAAGGGGACTTCACGGGAGTCGGAAACACAGGCACACCGGTCTGAAACACTTACTGTACAATAGCAGGAATGTAGGGAGCCTTGAAAATGAATCTGCTTTTAGAAAGTGTCAAAGCTTTCAGAGGAAAACAAACCGAACTTATTCCTCTATCTTTATGCATATTTCCCCCATCCTCCTTTCCTCCCCCCAGCCTGGTTCAAGCTGAGGAAGTAACTCAGGGTCAGGCACATATTAGTGTTACAGAAAAATGGGTTACAAAAGGAGGGAGAGCAGACTTGCAAAAAGCCTCCTCTATCATTACAGCCAGAGGCATTTTGAAAGCACACAAAGCACACGGGTCAGTCCTCGGTTTAATTGTACTCAACGCTCTAATTGCTCATTCAATCCCATTTCAAGATCAGCCAGCTTCTCTGTAAGCATCACCACTGGTCAGGAAGTATTTGTTCCTTCCCTTTCCCCACTTTTTCCACATGTTCTCCCACTTCCTTCTTTCGTTTTTGAAGAGTGTGGGGAGGAAACACACGTCCCTCTTTCTACCTTCCCTGGTCTTCAGGCAGTAAAACCCATGAGTGGATAGAGACCAAGGTGTGAGTCTCGCTCACTGAGATCAGGTAATCCTTGCTGAATCTCAACTGCAACCTGCCCAGGCCTCCTGCTGGAGGAAGGAAGGGGGATTCCTGCCCACCTGGTGCCTGACCTGCACCCTGGAGTGGCAAACCCCACAGTGAGCCACAACAAACACAAAAAGACAATGTACAGATGAATAATTTTCAGTCTCATCATGTGCATCATCAGAATATTTACCCAAAAAAATTGTTCATACTTACATTATTCAGAGCAAGATTGCTAAAAGCAGATGAGGGTCCAGCAGCATTTCTTAGGCTCTTCCTATGACCAGTGTCTGATGCTTTACTGTCAAATGTGTTTTAAATACATATTAAAAGTAATGACTGCAAGGAATACAAAAGTCCAGGTACCTGGGAAATCATTGCAAACTCCAGTGTTTCTGAAACCTGCCTCTTTCCACGCAGGACAACCAGGACCATGCTGACGCTGAAGCAGATGAGCACTCCTTTCTGCAGACCAACCTTCCTGGGCAGATTGTTACATTTACCCAATGTCATTTGCTTTAGCTTTTTGAGGGTTTGTAAATCTAATTCCCATTTCTTGGTGACATTTACCCCCATAAAGATCTATGCTCTGGGGCTAACCCTGTGGGCACTTGCTGTTGTGTACAGTTAATTCTAGCACAAGTACCTCCACTGCCTCCAAGAGAAACGCAAAGCATTGCTCTGACAATACTTGCCTACCTCCTGGGGTCATCGTAAGGCCTCATGAATTCAGCTTTGTGATATAGTTGGAAACCTTATCTATGGAATTTGTACTTATGTACACTTTGCCCATTTATTTAAGTGATTACAACTGTTACCAAGACTTTAATTTATGCTCATATTTTAAAAAGCTTCATATTCATGGAAGTATCACTCATAATAATTTTCCTTTGACTAATTTTCATTTTATTTTAAACAGTTTCTTGTTTTAGACTCGGCTTGGCAAGGAGGTTCCACTAAAGTTGCTAAATGCCTTCAGTCCCACCAAAGTCTTGGACAGCTGAGGCTCTTTGCAGCTGTGGCACCCTCTGAACAACAGCGTTATTTCAGGTGTAGTTCGTTCACCCTGTGCAGCAGGAACAAGTGTGCAGGGCCTGTGCATGCTCACAGGCACCACCCACAGGTCCAGCACTTTAGTCACTCTTGAAAGGAGCAATGACAGAACAGCAGTGACCATCCCTGCATGATAGAAACTGCCTTACGAACAAGTGTGTTCTAACATGCTTTCATTAGGCTGCTAGTTGTTATGTTTTACTAATATAAATCACTTAAGCAAGAAAATTACCACTGTGATCAACAGTTTTACAGCATATAAACAACATGTCATCTAGCTTCAGATCAGAGAATTAACATCAATCCATCCACAGAGACAAGACAAAGTATTCCCTTCAAATCAAATCTGGTCACTTCCTCTTGCTCTCAAGGTCTCTTGCACAAGAGTCCAGGGAGGGTGAGTAGTCCAGAATGGCTGGTACTAGATTTACTTTTTTTTAAACTGATAACCACAGCATTCCCCTTTTCACTGTCACTTTAGCCATTGCACAAAGTACAGTTATAAAGGTTTGCTCTGGGAAAAGATTCTAATTATAGGCTTGGGGTATAAACTAAAAATTTAGCTTGCGGGCTCTCTGTGGCATAGTAATAACGTATCAGTGGACAACTGAGGAAAAAAAATAGCAGTTGACATGTAGGCAAGAGAAAAAAAGAAAAATAATCAACATCTGAAAAGTCTGCTTGGACTCTCAACAGCAGCATTACTTGAGCAGTAACCTGGGAGCGTAGGGGGCTGCTTCAATTGTTGTGGGCCTTCAATCTGGTGTTCTCCCATCCATCACCCACAAAGCTCTTGGCAATTAGGCAGCCCTGTGCCTGAAGGAGGTTTCTTAGCTGTGGAAATGCCAGCCTGGAATTTGAACCTTTGCAGGTCTCCTTAGGAGGGAAGGTCTCTAAAATGTAAAGAGTAAATATTTACAGTCACAGAAGCCAAAACTATGTGGAGAACAGTGGTTCCTCTATAGGGACAAAAGCAAGTGAATGGACCCAATCTGGTGGTGACCAGCAGCTCACATCGATCCCCAAGAGCAGAGTATTTCCCCACGAAAGAAACCCTTGTCAGCCAAGAAAAAATACTGCCCTGCCATTCATGGGAAATGCTCCCATTTAATTCCTGATAGCAAAGAGCACAGGGGCTTCTAGGAACAATCAATTTCCAACACAAGACAGCACCAACAGAGGCTTCAGGAACTACAGTGAAATGCTGTGAAGAGAACCCTTTCTGAAGACATCTTCAGCTGGTCCACCACCTTGTAAATTAGGATGTCTTAAGAATTTCTACTTGCTAAAAAAGTAGAACCTTTTTTTTTTTTTTTTGTCTTCTTCTTCCTGGGGTTAAGACAGAAAGACATACACAAATATTAACCATTAAACAGGATTAAGCTTTAGGGGCACCTCAAAATTCCGAGCCATGCAGAAGACTCTTTCTAGTCTATTAGACATCAGATAGCTTCAGCAGAGCTTTGCTTGCAGTGCCTGTGACAGTGTCATCGTTTTTGTTCAAGCAGCAGTGCTCAGCTGCAGTCCTGTAGCTCTTGGGAAGCAGTTCTCCTGTGGCAGTAGATCTGCAAAACCCTGACAGCAGCAAGCCCTGTAACTGTGGCATATCCCTGAGCTGCACAGCTCATTGGTCTGGAGATGGAGAGAGACTCATAACCATTTCTATTTTTCAGGCATGCAGGATATTTCGACCTCCATAAAGTTTTAGAAATTCCCGAAGAAGCCGAGTGTTCATCTGCAGTGAGCAAGAGCTCTGTTGAGGCAGAAGGTGAGGCCAGACACAGCTGTAGGCCTGCTGAGGCCAGGTGCTTGAGAACTTTCATCAGGAAATTGCAGTTTTCAGTAGCCCGGGTGCATGGCTTCCACCGGCCCTGTGACATCCCCTACAGGGGTCACATGAGAGTGAGAACCCCAGGGGTTCAGCTTTGGAGGGAGAGATGGCAGGAGTAACCAGCATCCCACCCTGTCTGGTTCATGAAGCAGAAAACCCCACCTCTTGCTTCAGCACAGGTGTTACATCCATGCTCTGAGGAATTATCTCTGCCGTATGCCTCGGTGCCTTCACACCTCGATGAGAGCATGAGGAGACGATGCCCATGGGAAGGCAGCACTCAGGAAACCTCCAGCCGAAGCTGCTTTGTTGAACGAAAGCCTGGTGTCTCCGCGGGTCCGTGAGCGCCTGCCAGAGCCGCCAGGGATGAACAGGCGGGCATTTGTCCGCTGCCTCTCCCAGCGGGACGGGGCGCTCCCAGGCCCGGGGCTGCTGCTCTGGGGGTGCCCGGTGGGCGCCCCTGGCCAACCGGGCTCGCAGCGCCCGCACCGCGCCACGGAAGGGGCCCCCAGGGGCCTCGCCCTGGCGAGACGGCGGCGAGGCCAGCCCCCGGTCCCTCGGGCGGGGTGTGCACCCCGGGGCCGCC
>VZRZ01004061.1:3079678-3095668 GCA_013398175.1 Climacteris rufus | reverse complement strand
GCCCGCCCCGGCCAGGCCCCCGCGGGACAGCGCGGCCCGGGAGCCGCAGGCGGTACCGCAGCGCCACCGCCCGGGCGGCGCCGGGCACGGCAGGGCAGGGCAGAGCCCGCCGCTAAACCCCGCCGGTGTCCCCGCTCCTCCCTCGCCGCCCTTCTGCCCTTCCAACCACTGCTAACTGTGGGGCTTTCCCACCCATATTTGCCTTAACTTTGTTTTTTTTTTGGCTATGCTTTTGCTACTGCCCACCATTAACTCAGAAAGATGAAGAGATCTGCACGCAAATGCACAGCACCTGCTACCTCCTGCTACCTGCTGCCTGCTTCACTCCATGAAATGGAAATTAGTGTATCTTCTATTTATATTCCAGCAAATTACTATATTCCGCGGATAATAACCCTCTGTCTGTAATGCCATGGGTAATAATCCACTGGCTGTAAGTTTTGAAAGAAAAGCTGCTTGTATGTGTCAATACTTATGAAATAAATAGGCATATATATGGATGTTTTCCATTTCCAAACAAACCATATAAGACAAGACAGACTTAATATATATATATGAATAGGCCTACATTTGTCAGATGATGCAGCAAGTCTTTAAAAGATCACAGTGACATTTATTGAAGAAAATAAATGTGTCTTTCAAAAGTCAGATTTCCAGGTGTATCCCCTCTACTTCTATCTAGCTTTTCTCTTGATGGAAGAAAACCAAAACTCCTTGTGTCCCATATCAGCTCTGTCTTCTGCATTGTATAGACAGGTTAACAGGATAATTTTTGAATCATATAAAGGGTTTTTTTGGTGGGGAGGAGGTAAGAAAACTTCATCTGCAGTCTCCTAAACCTGGGGAGACATAAAACCGATTCAAGCAACAGCAGATATTATTCAGAAAGGTCTGCAAAAGTTAGAGCAAGACTAACAATTCCAGTGTTGCCTGAGCACTATTTCATAAAGTAACATGCTTTTCTGTTACACTACATCAATTTCTTGCTGTGTTAGCTGTCATGCTGCAGACACTATTCCTTAAAAATGTGTCAGATAGGAGTACCAAGTAACCACATTATTAGCTTTGTTCACAGTATTTGCTTTCTTTCTCCTGTTCCCCTGTGTGTAAGCAGAAGAATTAATTAGTAACAACATGGGTCAGCTGTGATTACTCTTTACTGTGGTCCACAGTGAATATTCATATACAGGGAATATTCAAAACCAAACAAGACCTCCCCACTGTGTGTGTGAAGAAGCATGTCCCTGGCCAGTGGGGGAGAAAGGCAGTGGCAGGGCTACAATGCACTCACGGAGCTGCCTGCTCCTCCTTTTTTCTTTTTCCCCCTGGCATTTGACAGGAACATGAGCTAGACCGGCAGAGTGAGGCAAATATAACACAAACAACCCACAACAGAGTTTGGTTTTTTATGATTTTTCCAACTCTGCTTTTTAATTTCTAGCAGTTGTATAATATTTACCACCTTCACACCAGGCTCCCAGGAAAAAATGTTCACGTCTGTATCTTCTAGCTGTGCTGAGTGGGAAAAGAGGGTCTTTGCAACTGAGTAAGTGGAGTAAGTGACACCTCCCAGTCTTTCTTTGAATGGCAACAAAAGTAAGATCCATGTGGAACGTTTTTCTGTAGGCAGGAGGGTATGACATTTCTGTTCATGGGGCTGATGCTTGTGGATTTTTGAGGACGGGGCTGTGATCCAGTTGATGATGCACCTGACACACAGCGAGTGAGAGAGTTGACAGAAAAGCTGTGGAGTTACAAGGGGCTGCCGAGAAGCAAGTGTGGGGGATTGGGATACTGCACCCTGTGTAGCAAAGTTGCTGCTGCTGCAGCCCCCTAGGGAGGGGAAAGGCAGGCAAAACTCGGCTGACCTATTGGGCAACCAGGTGTGAACCCTCAAATTAAGCAGTATGTGTCATGAGCATCTTTGCCCTGAAATAAATGCCTGTTTCCTTTCTCCTCCTGTTCTCCATAGCCTACCTGGGCTCTGGTGCTGGCGTCCAAAGGAGATGGAGGTGGGGCACAGGAACAGCTGAAACAGAGCAGTGGCAGAGAGCCTGACTGCTGAGCACTCCACTGGGGGGCTGTAACACGAGGCACTTTGTGGGGCTGTGACAGCAAACCTACCTGTTACACCTCAGCAGAGGCTGTATCTGAGCTGCTGTGATGGGCTGACCCTGGCTGGGTGCCAGCTGCCCTTCAAAGCCACTCCATCACTCCTCTCCTCAGCTGGACAAGGGAGAGAAGATGTAATGAAAGGCTCAGGGGTTGGGATAAGGACACGGAAAATCACTCACCAATTACTGTTGTGGGCAAAACAGATTTGACTCAGGGAAAATAAATTGAATTTATTATCAATCAGATCAAAGTAGAGTAATGAAAAATAAACCCAAATCTTAAAATGCTTTTCCTTCACCCCTCCTTTGTTTCTGGGCTTAACTTTACTCCTGGTTTTCTCTACGTCCTGAGACCTCATCAGCCCAGAGGGACAGGGAACAGGTTCATCACATTGCCTCTGCTGCTCTTTCCTCCTCCTTGCACTCTTCCAGTGCTCCACTGTAGGGTCCTTCCCACAAGGGACAGTTCTTCACAAACTGCTCCAGCAAGTGCCCCTTCCATGGGGTGCAGTCCCTCAGGAACAGACTGCTCCAATGTGGGTCCCCCACGGTGTTACATGTCCTGCCAGCAAACTTGATCCATCATGGGCTCCTCTCTCCTTTGGTCCACAGGTCCTGCCAGGAGCCTGATCCAGCATGTTCTTCCCACAGGGTCACAGCCTCCTCCAGGCATACATCTGCTCTGCTATGGAGTCCTCCACAGGCTGCAGGTGGATCTCTGCTCCACCATGGACCTCTATGAGCTGCAGGGGCACAGCTGCCTCATCATGGGCTTCACCACAACATGCAGGAAAACCTCTGCTCCAGTGTCTGGAGCACCTCCTCGCCCTTCTTCTTCACTGACTTGGGGATCTGCAGGGCTATTTTCCTTACACATTCTCACCCTATCTGCCCACAGCAATTGCTCCTGGACAGTAACTCTTTTACCTCACTAACTCTGTTGTCCCTGAGGTGCTAACACCATATAGTTGTCTTGTGCTTAGCCAGGGGCAGGTCCCTCTTGGAGCTGTCTGTTGTAGGTTCTCTTGTGTGTGAGGAAGCTTCTGGCAGCTTCTCTTGTAGCCGCTCTTGTACCCCCCTCCCCTCCCCCGCCAAAATCTGGCCACACAAACCCAAAACAGCTGCCAGTTCTCGTTTGCTCTGCTGCCACATCAGCTGCTGCAGGGGTCAGGGGAGCAACCCAGGAAAGCACCTGCATCTGGGTGGTTACTTCAGGAGCTTGACAACTCCCTCATGCAGATATGTGGGTGCACCCCCCCAAACCTTTTATTCATTAATGGGTGTGCTTTCTAACTCTTTATTTTGATTTGTTTTGGCACACCACAGCAGTCCCATATCCCATCTTGTGTTGGCACATCACCCCCTTGGAACAAGGAATGGGACACAAGATTTTTTTTTTAGAAAGGGGAACAATTACCTTGCACAGAAATATATGTTGGCTTGACTAGTGCTGGTAGGAATAATAAGCTACAGAAGCAATGATCTATGAGTCAGGGTGGAGAAGTGTCCTGTGCTTCCTGGGCTGCAGGTAGCTTTCTTTTTCAATGGTATGGCAGTTATTGATCCCAGCAAGATTTGTTTTCCCCCTTACAGCAGTGAACTGGTCCTGAGATGCTGAATTCTTCTTTCTGCCTCAAATTTCCTGTGTGACTTGGAGTGCAGTAGTTAATGACTTGACTGTTCAGTTTTCCAGCTGTAATGTTTTTTTCCCTTCTGAAAAATGTTGCAGAAATAGATTCTGTAGTACACACAAAGTAGCACACCACTGTGATGAATGGGACTGGGGAGGAGGCACAGATTTTGTAAGTCTTGACAGATAGTAAATATATTTTTATAACTATTCTTCTTGAAAAGCATTTTTTAAAAATTAAATTCTTGGTTCCTGCAATTTTGCAGCATTGGTACTATTTTTTATTAGTTAGGATTTGTTGAGATGTGAATCATTTTGCCTGCTCTGAAGCCTCCTTTGGAGGCTTCTCTTTCTGACCTCATGAATGGTGCCTTGGGTGAGACATGACAAGGTGATAGATTGTGATGATGTCTTCACAGTTGACCACAGCTGTTGATGTGACACATGGATGTGTGTGTTCATGTCCCAGTGTTTATCAAGAACTTTGTCTATGACTCATATTAAGGGGGAGATACTTGGTTTTCACATTTATTTCAAAACAGCCCTGCAGAGTGAAGAGGAAGCACAGATATTAATCATGACTAATAATGAGAAAAAAAAAATGGTTAAAGCAGGGCCTTTTTTTTCGGAGACTGTTTTTTTCTTTAGCTACAACCATGACCATGCACAGAGGAAGCTGTTTTACTTTTCATGTCATCACCTTTGTGCAGAGTTGAGAAATTAAACTTATTGGGGGTATTAACCTCTAGTAAGTTGTACAGTGTTCACAGAAAGACAGCTTTATGTCCTCATCACAGCAACCTATGCAAGTGGGAAAGAAAGAGAAAAAGCTACTTCTAAAAAACAGTTTTATTGTTTAGGGAAATGATCCTAGCACTTTGTTTAGTGAAGACAAGAGGGAAACACAGGAGACTTGGGCACTGGTCATGCAGCAGCTGTGTCATGGCTGTAATCATTCACTTGGTTGGCTCAACAGAACTATTTATCTCAGTGTTTCACTGTGGGTCATTAGAAACATCTTACTAAGTGATTCTTTGAAATCAGATAAACATATTTTATTCCACTGCTCTTCCACATTTTGTTTGTAGCTGGTATCTCAAAAAGGTCGTGTAACTGCAGATACCATGCAAACAACTCATCTTTATAAACAGCTGGCTTCTATCTCCAGTGGAGCTACTGCAGCAGAAACACCTGACAGCCTTTAACACCATTACTGCATTGGATTTTTTTTTTTAAAGAAAGGGAAGTGTCACATAGGGTTCACCTTGATGTAGCCTATTATAAGGAATACCTATGTCATATCTGTAAAATTACCTTGCTCTGCACAGGTGTGTCTGTGAGTGTGACAGGGACACAATGCCTCTGTTTAGGTGAATGACTTGTGATGCCAGCAAGACAGTACTTTCCAAGGGGCTATGATGACTTTACAGATCAGCAATAGCCTAAAACGAAGATTCTTGTGGCTAAGGGAACCCCTACTAGACACACTGTAAGGTGCACAAGGGCTAGTAGGGTCAGTGCACCTGTTTGCCATAGCTCTGCCTCATAGAAACTAAGTCTCTTGATTGATTTTTATGAAATGATAAGAGCAGCCTGATTATAAAAGCTTCTAGGATCTGGTTGCTAGGCTTTTAGTGCTCACTGACTTAGGAGCTTATTGGCACTATTACACAGGGACCTTTAAATCGTAACCTCAAGTCACTTTCAATAATTTAACTTCAGATTTTTAAGCTATCTGTATTCAAATTTATTTTTTCTGTAACAATGAATTGAGGACTCCTTCCAACGTATTTTTGAAACTATAAAATTAAATCCCCTGGAAGGCCTGCTAAGCTTAATAGAAGATTGTAAGAGATCAGAAAAACTAAGTGAATAAAATACACTGAAGGTAAAAAGCCAGCAGACAAACTTTTGGATGCTGCAAGTTAAATTGTCATGGCTGACATTATTGCAGTATTTTCTGCACAGGTTGCCAATGACTAGGTCATAGAGTTTAACATGTTAACAAAACTTAAAAATTGAGAAAGTCATCATGAATTAAATGGGCTGCATTCTCTCATGTTAAAAGTTTTGTTTTAGGCAGCGTATGTCCAGTTTCAGAGCAAATTAACCCCTGTGCAAATAAAGATGCGATTCTATAAAAGTAGAGGCTGTGCTCTAAGAAAATTCCTGTATTATACTAAAACAGAAGAAGGTAGGGTGTGGTATTTCTACAAATCCTGTCCCATACATGTCAGGGCTAATGAACTCTAAACTCATTCTCCAAAATGCTTTTCATAAATGTTTTCTGAAATCTAAGCCTGACATTGACAAACAGGGTAAATCTTGGTGATTTCCAGGGATGCTCTTCACTGAGCTGACTCACTGATGAGCTCATCCCATCTCCCTGGGCTAGATCCCCTTCAGCAGCAGTGCAGCAAAACCATGAATACACTACCTTGCCATAAGCTAAAAATCTCACAGCACTCAGCAATTAAACAAGATGAAGCGCAAGTTTAGAAAACAATTTTATTAGACAAATTATTTAGACAAATTATACACAGAAAGCTCTGCCACTTGTAACTGAGGCCTCCAAAAAGTGTTTTGTGTATCTGTATAATAGGCAACACATCAAAATAGGCCTATTTTAAATATTGTACATGGTTAGCAGGTTTTTGAATAGCTAAAATCACTGCAACATCTGGTATGTCCCTACGTAGCTTGTTGGAAAGAAATTTTCTCTTTTTTTTTTCTTTTTTTTTCTTTTACTCAGAAGTGTGGATGAGTTCATGAATGTTACAAGGGGGAAGCAAGTTGTGCATGCTTTTAGACACTTGCTACCCTGGAAACAAAATGGCCTTTTGCATGATAAGAATTTGTTCTGCCTTACACGGTAGACAATATTTGAAGATTTAGTACAAAAACAGTGACAGTACAAGATGCTCCCCCAGAACAGAATTAGCATCAAAATAGAATAGATCTGAAGAATATACCTTTTAATTTATCCTAAAGCAAATCACATAGGCTGATTCCTATTAATCTTAGCCAAAGAATGAGTTAGATTAAAATAAGTGTATGGTTGCATTAAAAAAAACCAAAAAAACCCCAACAAACCAAACAAAAAAACCTTGCAGAATAAACTGCTTGCTTTCTACTTAACTGCATTTTTAGTTTAAGGATTACAAATTGAAAGCTCTTCCTACGTTTCTAACAGGTAACATTGTTACTTCAAAAAGCTGGTGCCAAAGTGGGCACTGGTTTTGCTCTCACTGCTGTTCTTTTTCTTGCTCTATACAGTTGGCACTAATGTAAAAAATACATAGCTCCTCTAAATCTAACTTAACATAGGGTTAAAATGAGTGCCTGTTCATAATTTTTCCTTAGAACAATACATAATTATATTTAAGGCCACATCTGTATATCTTGAGGGCTTTTTTTTCTCACTAACACCATTATAGTATTGATCAACTGTACTGACTTGGAAAAGGATTTATGAACCTTTGATCCATGTTTAACTGCTCTAGAGCTATATTAGTTGTTCATGAACATGGTATAACTAAGAGAGAGTTCCATTTGTCTAATTAATTAAAAGGAAAATGGTTAAGTTTAGCCTTATAGAATGCTCAGTAGCCAGTGCAAAAACTAACCAAAGGAGTTACATCTAGGTACAAATGTTAAATTGCCCTGGATGTTCTAATAGAAAAGTATAAAATATGCTCTGTTGGCAAATGATGCAAGTCAGAATAACATTAAAGCAACCTGTCTTTTCTAAATGAAAAGACACCCTGCACTGTACATCTCTCCTGTATACAACACACTTTTACTAAAGCTTTATTAAATGAATTGCAGTAGCAACGGCTGCCATTTTATAGCTATATATACATGTATATATATATACACATACCTGTGTGTATATATGTATATATATATATGTATGAGATACTAATTTATTTAACACGACAGAGGCTTCTGCCATATGATACAGTTTACTGTACATAAGAAAAACTTTTAACACTGTACAATCACATAAAGGTCATATGCACTGTTGCAGTGCAAAAGTAGATTTAACTGTAGTCTTTACTGGCATAGTAATGGCTTTTTGTAATCCTACAAAATTGCATTCTTATTATGGGGCCTGGACAATCTTTGAACTTCATTTGTTTACCTTTCCTTTCTTCTTTTTTTTTCTTTTTTTTTTTCTTTTTGCCTTTTTTTTTTTTTAATTTTCCATTTTTTTAAACTGCAGGGTTTGCCTTTGGTCCACAGTTAAAAGGACACACAGCAGTGGAGCACTGACTGGATGCAGCAGAGTACATGAAAAATACTTAAGTTATTGCAGTTATAGTAAAAAAAGGCGGTGGGGGAGGAGGAGCGAATGCCCTTCTGTAAAGTAATCCTCAGGCTTTTCCTATGCATGAATTGCTGCTTGTTTCCTATATTTAAAGTATATGAAAATCTGAAGTAACCAAAACCTAACGCGGTGATAAACCGAAGAATAAACCAATTCAAGTAGTAAAGAGAAAAAGGGGAGGCAGAAGAGACCAGACTGAGAAAGCAGAGAAGAGGAGGAGGAAGAGTTGCTACTAATAGTTCTGATTCTTAAATAAAATAAAGAACCAAAACAACCCCTGAACAGAAAATAACCCCTAAAAAATAAAAAAACCCCAAACCACAACCCTCAAAACCAAAAAATAAAGAAAAGAAGAAAGGTTACATCCATGTTAGTCCCACAATATTACAGGTGCTCCTTGCAAAGGGAGTCCTAAATAAGAAACAGTGAAGAAATTTGTTCTGATGCTCAGATGGAGGTGCCTCGGTCAGGGTCACTGCCAATATTCAGGCCCAGGGTGGGAGTTGGTTGGTAAGGGATAGATGACATTGTTTTGATGGGGCTTCTGAAAAAGCCCCCGTTGGGCGCCCTGTGCCTGAAAGGGCCAGTTCGGTGCTCAGGCACGCTGCCAAAGGAGAATCCCGAGGCGGCTTTAGCAGACAGCGTGCGGCTCAGAGTCTGGATCTGCTCTGGTATGAAGGTGGTTGTGGTGATGTGAGTGTTCCTGAAGTCACTGATTTGCTCCAGTGCCTGACGTGTGGGCAAAGTGTCAATGTCCAGCGGGGTCAAGTCAATCGAGGAGGTGGAGAACTGTTTATGGGGACTGTCGTCATCTGTGCAGAGGCTGTTCACGCGCCTGTGGAGGTGCTCCAGGTCGATCTCCTTGTCGTCCTGGGGAATGAGAAAAACAAGATGCACCACTCACCATCACCCTTTGTGCTGGGCTGAAGTTTCACAGGCTGATCAGCACTGCTCAGGAAGCACAACGCACAATTAACTAGAGCTGGCTTTTGGCTGACGGTGTCCGGAATGTCACCAGCAAACACCCCCACCGCCTGAGGCCGGGCGGGAGAAGCCAAACCGAGGCAGATCCTTATGCCACAGCTACCTTCACACCCTGAATCCAAACAACAGAACTCAAAGATTTTCAGGAAAAGCCAAGCTCAGAGCTAGGTGGGTTAAACTAGCAACACCTGAACAGCAGTAAACTGCATAATCTCAAATGCCTGGAATGATGCCAGTTCTTCAATTCTGCAATGAGAACTAAATTTGGACGTCAACATGGGAGGCTCTGAGGGATCAGGTTGCCATCTTTGTCATCCTCTCAGGGTTTAAGGAAGGGCTAGAAACATCTCAGGTTTCTTTTCGCCTTTATAATGTAAATTGTGGAATAGAAAAGCTGAACGTACAGAGAAAAAAACCCCAAGCACTGGTGACTCACTGACATCACACAGAAAGGAGTACACCAGGCAATTTTAAATTACAATGCCAACAGAGGGATTAATTATCTCCTTACCTACAAAGAAGCAATTCCATCTATTTTGATGGAATTATACTTTTGTGGGTGAGAAGAGAAGGCAGCCTGATGTATTTATTATAATATATCATTGCTTCTCTTACCTCTGTCCCTTTTCCTTCTTAAATCTCTCCTCCCAGATAACTCAATTAAACAGGTTTGTTTGTTATAATTGAGAATTTAAATACACAGAAGTTAAAAAAGTGGAGAAAGTCATAGGCGACCCAATAAAACACCTGTATTGTACATACATATTTCTACTGAACTGCAAAGCTTAATTCAAAGCAGCATTAAGTACACATGTACAGGGGTATTCCCTCAGTCTAAGTAGCGCAGCTCATTTAGAACAAAAATCAATTTCAACTAACCTTAAAATTTACCTTAATCTCTGTGAAATTTACTGGCTCTTCCAGGCCACTAGAAATATCTCACACTCTAGGACCTCACAGAGGATAATTAGGCAGCCGATAGATGTGCACTGATGACTTCCAGCCTTGATTACTGAAATTCATTGACTGGCTTGATGCAGAGCTCCCTGAATCAATGGCAAAACTCCTAGTATACCGAACAGGCTTGAGATCCCTCCTTTGTCTAGGAATGAAGTCAAGTACTCTGAAAAAGTCCACACCTAGAACAAACTGCAGGAGTTCATCTACTTAGCAAAACGGATCACTGAACATTTGCACTGGTACCACGCCGAACACAGAGCCCGACTGGAAGGAGACTGAGAGGCCAGCTCTCCTCCAGGATTGTACCCTCCGAGGGCAGGGACAGGGAGACAAACCAGGGAAAAAGGGGAAGGGGACAAGGCATCAGGGATCTCCCAGGGACTGGATGATCACTGACCACAAAGGCTTTGGTTTGAGCTCAACACGGGAAGGAAAAAATGCAGTGCTCATTTCTCGGACTTAGCTTTCTGTCTATTGTTTATTCACATGTGGACATAGACATGGATGCACATAACAACCACATAGGTGACATCAAATCCAAACGCATTCACCAAACCATCTCTTCTGAAAAATTTGGAGCTGCATATGGATGCAGGAGAACTGGGGCCACATCAGAAGCTAAAGAAATAGACAGAGGCTCCATTAGCACGTGCAAGTCATGACTATGTCTCTGAGGGACAGTCCTAAATATTTTTTCTTTTTCTTTTTTTTTTTTTTTTCCGGTTTGGCTTTTGTTTGTTTGTTTTTAATTCTTAAAAAAAAAAAAAAACACCAAAAAACAAACATACAAATATTTTGTAACTTCAAATGCCAGTTAGAAAAAGATTGGAATTGCATAATTTCTGAGCCTCTAAGAGTTATTCCACATAGTCCTCTTTCTTTTATAGAGATGCATTTGGGGCTAGGGTCAGACCAGTGAAAATATATAAGCGGTGATAATCTCCCATGCTTAGCCCACAACCCAATCTCCACCCAGTCGATACACCAAAATGAGACCCACTCACAGTAAGATTGTGCATATCTCCATAATATGATCTTTCCTCTTCTCTCTTGTGTGATCAGTAGTGAAATATTCAGCAGTTTTCACATTTAAATTATCATCAGGCTTCAGAGTCAACATCCCATTGAGATTACTGGGGCAGTTCATACTTCTCTCAGAGCTACTGTTTAAGGCTGTCTGCAGACTCAGGCAGACATCATTGAATGGGTTACTTCTGGCATGTGACCCAAATGTTATCTTCGCAACCATTAGACAATTTTTTTCAGTATAAATGCTTGCATTCTGGAGCACAAGATGGCAGCCACCAGGAAAAAGGGTTGGCTTGCTGACCACAAACTGGCCCAATCTGACCCCCGATTCTGGACTAGTGGCCTGGAAGAGCCAATGGATTTCATGGAAGCTAAAATGAATTTTAAGAAAGTTAGTTAAGATGTATTTCTTTGCTGAATGACCCCCACATCCAGGATAACAGGGACATTCAGCACATATGTCCACGTTAAACTCAGTTTTGAGCCAAGCTTTTCAATTTAGTGTTGAGATGCAATTTTAAATGCTAAGCTAATGACCATATGGAAAAGATCAAGGAGGCCAAATTATACCATTTGTGGAAAGTATACACTTGAATTTCTCAGCATTTGAAAATGAAAATAGAAAATTTTATACTTGTATAAAATATCTGTGTTGTTTTTTTCTTTTCCTTTGTCATTGATTTACATGTTTTGCACCAGATAAAATATGAAGTTCTGAAAGTTTGGGTAAAAAACAATCAAGTAAATTTTAGGGTTTTAAAATAATTTACCAGGTGAAACTATATGGTTTCCATTCCCGAGAAACCCAATTTAAAGACTAGAGATTCCTTTTTTTTTTTCCTTTTAATAATGGTCCGGTCCAGATCTTGAACAAAAAAGAAAAAAAAAGAAAGAAAAAAAAAAAGCTTGGGAATTAAAACAGGCAAGAAAAGATTAAATGTATTTTAACATCAGTGCCAATGTTGTCTAATTAGGTGGTGTAATTAATCCTGCCTGATTAGACAGCATTAGATTAGCAGGAATAAACACAATGGAGAAACTGCAGAGAAGTCAAGACCACTACACACAAATTAACAGCAATACCCCACAAGCTACACAGATGTGCCTAAGCTACACAGACAGAAAAGCCATAGTGCTACATTAAAGCTCATATTTAGGTTCAGCTTTGGGTGTTGATGCCAAGGATATTTTAATAAATCACTTTGTCCCTAATTTATTTTTAATATTTTGTAGAGGTAAATACTTCATTATGTACCTAAGAAATTTGGTGTGAAGTTGCATAAGGCTCAGATGGCTGGTAAAGGGACAGGTAGATTACCACAGGAAGGAAAGCATTACACATGTAGGTGTAGAAGCAAACTCAACTCTGGTGTAAAATAACATATCTTCCTGTGGCCTCTGTCCAAGATTTTCTGAAACAAGCCTGTAGTAGATTTCAGAAATAAGTCTGGCCTGAACCTGAAAAATCGAATGTAGTCTTGCTTCCCTGGACTTCAGATGAAATAACAAGAACTGAAGTTCATGGAAGTCTCGAGAGGTTAATGTTTCTGAAAATGGGCACAAGCTTATTCAAGCAGCTAACTGCTGATTAAAGGGGTAAACTTGGCAAATATATCTTGAAAGACTCAGCCACTGAGCTTAGGGAATGTGTTTTTCAAGAAGAAGCCAAGAAACCTGGTGAGAATTAGCTGTAACCAAAGGGAATAACAAACTAAATATTGATGTATTAATAATGTACTATTCTACAAGTAACAGTTGTGTTTTACTCAGAATAGTTGCATATTTATACATCATCAATATACAATTAATTTCATTCAAGCTTTTCTAGAAAGAATAGCTAAAAAGATTTTGAGAAACACAATTTACTTTAAAAAATCAGGAAGCTATTGAAATATCTCTGAATTTGATTCCCCACCCTCTCTAGTGTTATAAAGTCAAGGCAGCAATCTTTAGGGTGCATGAAAATTCCCCAGGAGAAATGGAGGGTCTAATACCTCTTTTGATGGAACCCGGGAGCCTTTCCTTTTATTCCACCACGTTTCCAACATTGCAATGAAACAGGATAGAACAATCCCTGCAGCGAGGATGCAGAAAACACCTGCAAAACTTTTTATGTCCAGGGCACCTCCTTTCTGTTTGGTATCCACAGATGAGTAAAGATCACACTGACCGTTCTTCGGCCACCACTTATGCTTCAGTACGTCCATGTCGCCATTCTGCTGCAGCTCCAAAATCCTTGTGGAGAAAGCACAGAGTCAGCGGTTACAGTGGGGCAGTGGCCAGCGGCACCTGTGAGTGTGAAGATGTAAATCTGACTGCCTGCAACCTTCCCATGTGTCTTGGAAAGCCAAGCAACAGATGAACCTAGACAGACTGATTTAGCCAGAAAAGAAAGCTTGAGTATAGAGTTGCCTGTTAGACTGAGCATATGAATGTCTGTCTTCCACTCCAGGTACAAGAAAACACACACAAGTCTCTCTTTTCTTTTAATCACCTTAATGAAAATGCTTTACTTTGTATACTGTATTTTCTCAACTGGCTTTCACTACAGTCTATGTCAAGTGCCCTCTGTAGTGCATTAGGTATTTGACAATATTTTGCATTGTAATTGCTGGAGAGGAGACATTTCAATTAAGAAAAACCAGAAGGAAAATACATTTCAGATGTACCACTGGTTATACATGATGTTGTTTTAAACTGATCTTTATCAGGTTACTTACTTTTGCTGCTTTGGAGAGAGAGCAAAGCCGTATTATTGCAGTCAGTGATGACCTAAACTACTCCTGTTTAATGTGAAAATGTGGCCTGATGATATGTGATTCCACAGGAAGGTTCCTTGCTGTGGAGTTCACTTATCATTGGACCTACATACCCAGTCCGTGGCCAAAGATTTACTGGGCAGCTTGCAAGGACAACGTATTTAACTAAACTTCCTGTGGATGAAAAGTTTGAGAAATGAGAATTTTGTTTGGAAGAACATTTTAATATTTATTTCATTTATTTCTGACGAAAGTGTTTTTGTTTTTTTTTTTTTTTTCTCTTTTTAACATCCAGAAATGAATAGAGTAACAACTGGGTGCCTCTGGATATCCAAAATAATAAATTCCATGATTACACCTAGAAAGAATAAAACAAGGAGAATGTTTTCCTTCGTGTAGTACATTTGTTTTTCATTTCAGTGTTGGAAGACAAACAATTACTTCTGCAATCATTTGACACAGCATGCAAAAAAATCCAAGTGCACACAAACCAGCAGAGGTCTGGGATGTTGTTATCAGAAACTGTACTGAACTGGAAGAAAAGCTGTGCCACTGTCTCAGGGCTACTACAACAGCTCAATGCAGTGATCTACATCAGCCTCAAAAGGGAGTTTGAACGCACCTGGAAACACAGAGTCTCTGCTCTGTACAGAGTTTACTCTGTCTCAGATGCTGCTTGAAGAGGTAGTTGTGTCCATGATGCCCCTTAATTTGCTATGGCACACCCAAATGGCCATATGTTTGTGCTGTAGTCTTGCCAGGAATGGGAGGCTTGACACAGCCACCAGTGTCTGAAATCGCAGCACAGGTCAGGAGTAAGCTCCCACATCCTACCTAGTAGTAAGTCTGGTGGCTGAGATCATGGCCTGTTCAGAGGGGAATTGCTTGTTCATCCCTGTGCTGTCCCAAGGGGAACAGTGCCCTCAAGGAACAGATCTCAGGTGATACACACGCTCTTAGAGATCCCAGAACCACCTCGTTCACATAGCTTTGAGTTTATCAGAAGTAGGACAAACTCTGTGCAGTGCCTGCTGATAGTACATCGTTGAAGGTCCAGCCCCAGAGAAGCATATTTCAGGTCAGAGTTGCCTGAGCTGTATTTTGACTTCTCCCAAACCCAGTGCCAACTTAGATTCTGAAGCTTCTGGAGGGAGCAGGGATATGTCAAGGCTGGGAGGATTCTATTTTCTTGCAAGGGACAGAATAGCTGCCGTGAGCCAGCCAAGTTTAGAGAAGCTTTGGAGGGATGGGGACCACACACAGGATTGCTACCACTGCTGCCTGCAGCTGCCTATTGGGAGAGTGTAGAGAAGCTCAAGTTAGACCCAGTGACAGGAGGGGATGCAACTGGGATAAATTGGAAGATAAGAAATTCCAAATAGATAAGAGGAGAATGGGAGAGGTCAAACAGAGAATTTAAGGCATCTTCACTCCTGGTGATATTCAAAGACCCACTGGGAAAGACCCAGAGCAAACTGACCTAACTGGACCTGCTCTGAGCAGAGGGCTGGACTGGAGACCAGATCACTCTCTGCAACTGTAAGGAGAGTCCATACACTACCTTCTATCTTGGCATACAGTCTGTTTGGAAAGAACTCACCATAATCCTGGTTTTCACTTGCCCTAGAATGATGTATTAAGATTTAGGCAAGTATTTTGGCCCAAATATCCCAGTCTGACAGGTTATCAGGAGCAGACAGTCAGTATAAACAGAACCATTTTGTATAAATTCTTGTGGAATAATAGTCGATTAATTTTTAATGCGTAATCCAAACATATGTGTTTTTATATTTAAGAATTAAAGTACTAGCTACCCAAGGCAGTAACAGAACAACAGCCATGGGGCTTACTTCTTCCAGCAGCAGCTCTAATCCCTGAGCAGGACTATTTTCTCTCTTTTATTCAGTCAGGAATAGAAAGAACCATCCAAGTGATTGTTCTATTCTCATTAATTAAATGATTCTTCACTTGTCAGTATAATTCCTGATTACACAAGACATCTTTTTAACAAAAGGCATTTGCATAAAGACACTGAGCTTTGGCTTGTTCCTTAACGAAGATTTATTCCTAATTGTACTCCTGGTAATTCTTGGCAATTTTCTTTATGGATGTGATATATAAGTTAAATTATTTAAAGGAAAACAAAAAAAAAAAAAAAAAGAAGGAAAAAGAAGCAGAAACCAG